>JAIZAY010001400.1:0-15282 GCA_029531755.1 Holothuria leucospilota | reverse complement strand
AAAATTTAAAGGTTGGGGGGGGGAAAATAAACAAAGGGGTGCAAGAAAATAATTTCCAAAAATTACAAAAAAAGAATTCAAAAAAAAATTTTATCGGCCTATCAAAATTTCCCCTTTAAAAGGGGAGCCAAAAATTTTTCCTTAAGTTTTCATTTATAAGGGGGGGTTTGGGGGGCCCCCCCCCAAGATCCCCCCCGGAAAACCTGAATTTGGAAAATGAAGGAAAGGGGAAAAAAAAAAAAAAAAAGGGGGAAAAAAAGGGGAAAAAAAAAGGGGGGGGGGAGAGGAGGGGGGGAAAGTGAGGGAGGAAAAGGAAAAGGGGGGGGGGGGGAAAAGCAGGGCAAAAAAAAAGGGGGGGTCCCAAAAAAAAGGGGAGTTAAATTTTTGAAACTTTTTAAATTTTTTAAACCCAAATTTTTTTTTTAAAAATTTTGGCCAAAAAGCAATTTTTTTTTGAATTTTTTAAAAAAAATTAAAAAAGGGTTTTGGCATTTGCTAAATTCGAGTGGAAAAAATGGGGATAAAATTAAAAAAAGGGGAAATTTAAAAAAAAAATTAAACCGCTCCCCGCCCCCGGGGTTAAATGCCCTTCTTTCGGTTTTTCCCAAACCCTTTTTCCCCATTTAAATGATTGGGGATAAATTATGAAGTTAATTACATAAGGCAAACCCTTATTTTTTTTTCCGGAAGGTATTGGGGAACTGGGCAATGGATTTTTGGGGAGTCCAGGGGGTTTCAACAATGTATTTCCCACAGTCCAACCCTTTTTTTTTTTTTTTTTTAAATTAAAGAAGTTTTTGTGACAAGCATAGCAAAATTTCGGCCCGCCTTGCATTTCACGATTCAAGCTTCAAAGAACGTATCAGTGCGCACTTGGCCTTGACATATTAAGTGATATATGCAAAATATCCCGCAATGGAGGGAAATAGGTTCTTATCCTTCTCACCACACCCCTCGACTAGGGTTGTCGGAATTGGGGATCTGCTGGCATGGCCGGCATCCCCTTCGGGAAATTCTGTCGCCACCCATGGTCGGTACTATTTTGCTTTCAAAAGAGATCATTTCTGGATAAACCCAAATTTCGGTAGCTTTGCCACTCTTCCTCAGTTCGTTATTATATAGACTAAATATGTCCAATTTCTCACTTTCAGTAAACCTATAATGTGAATCTTATCTTCTAGGTATGTAAATGCCGGAAGTGGAAGTACATTGAGGTAGTCCATTGGGTCCACTGGCCCCATCCTAGAAGTTTTAATGCAATTTTTTCGTTACTTACCAAAAATTCGAGTAATTTCCTTAAAATTCGTAAATATAATCACAACTTAGTATTCAAATTTTTTATGTATATATGGCCACCAATGCATGTATAGTGCACATTTTTCTTAAATTTCAACACCCTCGACGGTATGGCTATAGGGCGGACCACCTCTTCCCCTTCAAACTGCCCACCTGCCCCCATACAAATCTCCCTAGACATGGATCTTTTTTATAAGAAACCATTAATCACTAACCCTTTGAACAATTTTACCCTTCAAAGGTACTTTTTTTTTTTTTTTTTTTTTTTTTTTTTTTTTTTTTTTATATTTTTTTTTTTATTTTTTTTTTTTTTTTTTTTTTTTTTTTTTCTTTTTCTTTTATTACTTCTCCATTCTATCTATACCCACCCCACGCCCCCCCCCCCCCCCCCCCCCCCCCCCCCCCCCCCCCCCCCCCCCCCCCCCCCCCCCCCCCCCCCCCCCCCCCCCCCCCCCCCCCCCTTTTTTTAAAAAAAAATTTACATTTTAAAATGGAAATATTTCCCTTTTTTTAAAAAAGAACTTTTTTAAATTTAAAAACCCCCCCCCCCAAAAAACGGGTTTTTTTTTTGGGAAAATGGAAAAATTTAAAATTCCTTTTTTTTTTCCCATTTTAAAAAAATGGGGGTTTTTCCCAAAACGAAAAATTTAGTTATTGTTTTAGGTAGCAGGGATAGGCAGTTTAAGGAAAAAGGGCATTTTGACCCAAAGTGGGGCCCAAACCGGTTCGGCGCAATATTAGGGTTGGTCCGAAATGCTAAACCCCAGTTTTGTTTTTGCCCCTAAGAACAGTTTTGTTACAACCCCAATTTGGGGCCCCCGGTTCATTTGACGTTACCACTGCATGGTGGCAATTGGGTCCAAGTTGGTTAAATTGATCAAGGGGGGCATGCAGTTCATATTTTCCCCGCGATAGGTCGTGTCCATGGCATCCGGGAAATCCCACCATGGTCTTAAAATTAAAAACAGTCATTTCCAAAACAATAAGAGAGCAATTCCTATTCGTTAAAGGAGGGACCCTTAAATCTAAGAAACTATTGAGATTATTTTTTATTAAAGGGTGAGCGGTCCCTTTCAAGTGGCAATGCCCGCACAGATGCTGAAATTTTTCTTTTTACACAGTCTAAATTTAGGGGAGAACTGACCCAAAAGGAAATTTGGGCCCCCCAATAAATCAGAGGAAAAATTTTGAAATTTCTAAAGGAAAGGACATTTTAACCCCAATTCAAAAAATTTGCTAAAATCCAAGGCCAGAGATAAAATCTCCTGAGCTTTTATGAAAATTTTCTTTAAAGAAAGCCAAAGTCCCTTAAAAGGGTTATCTGCCCATTCATAAGGACACCTTTTTTAATTTAAAAGAACTCCCAAAAACCCGCGGCGTTTTTTTCCAAAAAAAATATTAAAAATTTTATTCAAAATTAATTGGCCCCAAATAAAGGGAACCCATTTTTTAAAATTTAAAAAGGGGGAACCCCACCCTTTAGCCCCCCAAATCCATGTCCCCCCCCCCAAAAAATTTCCCCAAATGCGGGACTTATTTTGGAAAAATTTATCTTGAGTATCTTCGGTAGGGCTGGGCAAAAGGAATTAAAAGGTTAGGTGCCCGAAAGGCTACACCTTAAAAACTAAAAAATTTCAAAACAAATCTTTTAGTTTAACCAAAAATTAGGCGTTCCCCAAATTCAATTTCAAGTTTAATTTAAATTTGGGGAAATTTTCAAATAAAAATTTTAAAGAAAAATTTTGGGAAAAGAAATGGTTTTTTCATTTAAATAAATAAATCCTCACGGAAAATTCAGGTTTCTTACCCCCCCCCCCCAAAAAGGGCGGGGGCAATATAGTTCCAAAAGGGTTTTCAGCCTCAATTTAACCCTTACTTTTTTCCTTTCACGGAAATTAACCAAAACCCACCCATATGTTGGGGACGCCCTCTGTTTATAAACGGGGTTTAATTTTCCCAAAATTCCCCGTTTTTCCGATTTACACAATTTCTTTAACGAAAAAATTGTCGGCCCGCGCAGTTTGGAATGGTTATGGTCCCAACAAACCGTCCCCTGGGCCCCGGGGGTTGAAGGGGAAAATAGCAGGGTTTTGGGGTTATTTAAATTTTAATCCAAAAAAATTTTTCGAAAAAGGGCCCCGCCCCTTTTTCCGGCGGGGGGCTTTTGGGTGTTCTACAGGATGGAAAGATGACTCCCGCAGCTTTTACTTTCAGTAATGAATCAACGCACAACATGACAAGTTTTCATTCGTAAAATCACCCTACCCAGCAATGTCGTAAAGAACGTGGTCAACTAGTTTTCTGGAACATGAATTGCTGCAAGTACACTCAATTCGCGATGCACCGCTGCATAATTATTTACTACCGTCTAAAGTACATGATGTTTAACGACACCGCAGACGAAACAAAATTTCCTATCTTGGCTTAGAGCGCTATTTGTTTAGGCATTGAAGGAGTTTGGCATCCGAACGGCAGTGGAGATATGCATCAGTATCCGTTTAGGAGAACAAACTGGAAGGAATCAGGTGTGGCTTCAACGTACATAATGTAAAATACATGGTCAGCAGAAACTGAATTAGGCAAACACAAAAGTACGCTTCGTGTGGCTTAGCCTAGCTAAGTGGTAAATGCTTATATGCATAACAAATACAACTGCCACCATAGGCGGAATTACAGGGGGTTCAAGGGGGCACTTGCCCATAAAAATAATGAAAAAATGAACGGAGGAGAGGCCAAAGAGATTATGAGGGAATCTTTAATATCATGTTTAATTTTGCAATGTAGAATGAAGGAAATCATTAATATAAAATACCATAACAAAACCACACCTGCAATGAATAATTACTAATAAAGTGGCAGAGCTCAAAGGTGTGGAGGCAAGGGGCAATTGTTCTTGAAAACTTTTGTCAGGTACCATTAACAAATTCCAAAGCGTGCGCGTTGGCTCCCGCCAATTTTTCCGCGTTGAAGAACGAAAAAGGGTAGAGTAAATGCGTCATTAAAACCCCCATGATGAACTTGCATGAAAATTTAAAGGAAACCCTAACCGTGTATAGGGAACAGGGGCGTCGCCAGAGCATTTCCCCGGGGGGGGGGGGAGGGTTGGTCCGATTTGCCGACTAAAAAAAAAAAAAAAATTCGAGGGGGCAGGTTAGAGCAAAAAAACCTTATCGAACTAAGTGGTCCGCAGGGGGGCCCCAGTTTTGCCTAACGGGGGGGGGGGGGGGCAAAAACGGGAGCCTCACACCCCCGAGCCGTGAGGCTTTGAGGGGAGATGGAAAAAAACCCTTGCGGGGATATTTTTGCTTAAATTTTGTAATCTGAGGAAATGGTTTCGCCCGTTTTAAAGGGTTTTTTTAACGAAATCAAAAACTGTGAAATTGCAAAGCGCGGGAAGCGCGCAAATTTTTTTGGGTAACTTAACTAAAAAGAATCTGTACTTTTTAAAAAGTTTATTGGTGAATTGTAGGAGTGGGCCCTATCGGGCACAATTACATTTATTCCCCTCCTCGAGTCACCACCGTCGAAAGATAGACTCAAGAGAATTAACTTATTTTTAGGAAGAATAAAGGTCCCGCATTCAGTGGCGTACCCAGGATTTCTTTCGGGGGGGGGGGGGGGGGTGGGTTTGCTTATTTTTTGTGCGTCGCCGGGCCCGGGAAAGGGGTTAGGGGCCCCCCTCCCTTGGAAAAATTTTTAAAAAATAGGTGCCCTTCTGCAACTGGTGCCACATATCTCCCTTCTGAAGAAATTTGTTAAATATTTACGTATTTTAGGCAAGAAAAAAGAATCGCCGGCCGGGGGGGGGGGCTCTAATAAAAATAGGTGTCCTTACATGCAACCTGATGCCACAAATGCTACCTTTCGAATTAAAATTTGTGTTAAATTTTTTGGGTCTTTTTAAGGGAATTTTTTTAAAAAAAAAAATGTGCCCTGGGAAGTTGGGGGGGGATTTAAGGGGAAGGGGGTCCCCCCTTCCCCCTTTAAAATTTTAGAAAATTGTTGCCCTTTACATGCAATCTGGTGCCACAAAAAATTACCTTTTGAAAAAATTTGTTTTTAAAATATTTATTTTTTAAATTTTTTTAAAGGGAAAAAAAAATGGGCATCTTAAAGGGGGGGCCATGGCCCAATGGACCCCCTCTACCCCACTGCCGCATTTACAAAAAAGAAAATTTATTTAAAGTTTTTGAAAAAGGGAAGGGGTTTTTCCCCATTTAGCTATAGAAACGAAATGGGGAAAGTGGGCAAAGCATACCGAAAATTTGGGTTTATCGCAGAAATGACCCTTTTAAGCTAAATTAAGAACCGCGGGGTGGCGACAAAATTTCCCGGGGGAGGCCGGGCCATGCAGCGCCCCCAAAGTTCCGACACCCTATGTCGAGGGGTTGTAAAAAGGGGGATATAAGGAACCCTACTTCCATGCCTTTGCGAGTATATTTCATTTACCCTTAATTGTACCGATTGCCACTGATAGTGTTTTTTGAGTGTGAATCGAAAATTGAAAAGGGGGGCCAAAAATTTTTGGTATGCTGACACAAAAACATGTCATCTTAAAAACAAAAAAAAAACTAAAAACTGAAAGGGGTTTTGTAGATTTTTCGGGGACAACATAAATGTGTCGAAACCACCGGACTCCCGACAAAATAAGCCAAACTTGCTCCTGAGTCGCTCCCCAAAACGACCGATCCCCCGCATGACTACATAAAACGAACTATAAGGCTTTGCGATATGGGAAAATTTTAGACCTTACAAACCCTTTTATACCTGAAACATGTTACAGGAAGGTTAAAGGGTTTTATGTATCTAGTTATGTGAAGGGAAACTACTGAAAAACGAAGTGCATTACGCGCGCGTAGGGGCCCCGAAAATTTTGGGCTTTTACAAAAATTTTCCTTTTTTCCATTTTTTCCTTTTTTTCCCTTTTTCCCTTCTTTTTCCCGACTGGGCAAAAATTACCGACAAAATCCCAAAACCCCACAAAACATGAACTTTTTTAGTAAAAATTTATAAAAAAAAGCCCTTTGTAGCTTTTTTGCCGACAAAAAAATTTTTAATTTTAAAAATTTTGGGTTTTGAAAATTTGAATAACGTTTTCTAAAAATGCTTCCAATCTCCTTTCTTCCGTCTGCCCCACCCCTTTTTTTGGGGTCTTTGTCCCTCCCCCCCTTTTCTTTTCTTGTTCCTGGGCCTTTTCTCTCCCCCTCTTTCTCCCCTCTTTTTTTTTTTTTTTCCCCTCTTTCTTCTTCCTCTAATTTTCCCTTTTGTTGCTTTTCCCCTTTTCCCTTCTTTTTGCCGAAGTGCGGATTTTGCGACTGCTGGATTGGGGTGTCACCCCCCACCCCCCCTCACTCCCCCGATGGGAATCGCGATTCTTAATAAATTTTTCGGCTCAATTGAAGTACTGTGAATGTCTCGTTAGTACTGCTGTCCGTAGTAGAACTTTTGTGGAATTGCCTATTACTTTGTTATTAGGATCAATGTTTGAGTAAACTCCTATTTCAAATGCTCTTGCATCCCCTTCTGCTGTTCACTTTCCCCACCAACTACCACCATCCGTATAAAATTGACAGACGGTTACTGTCTGAAAATTGCATTGTTGCCCCTGGACCCTACCAGGGGACCGAGTGTGGCCTTTGGACCCACGGCTTCATAGGAGAGCTTCGCGCTCCCGTGGCGCCTTCGGCGCCGTTTGGTATTTCGGTTTGCCCCCCACATTCAGACACAAAATCCCACCCCTTACTGCCACGCATAAGGTAATGCCTACATTGTCTAAAAAACTCATATTGGTATGTTTTGCACCAACTCAAAAAAAAATAATGTTTTTCCCCCCAATCACGCACGCTTTAAAAAAAGATTTTTACCTACAAAAAGCTGTAGAAATCTTAAAGCTCTGAAGAAGAAAGGGCCCAGTATCTACTTGAATACTACAGCCGGATTAAAATAAAGGTAAAGTCAATGCACTAAGTAACAAAGTAAACAACCGAGGAAACGCTGGCCTACAACGTTAATACTATACGATCGACCCTGGGGCAATGGGCTTTAACATAAAAAATAGACCCCCTTCCTGCAAAGGGAAAAAAAACCGTAAAAGTGGGGCGAATGAATCATTTGCAAGAATGTCAGAACAAAACTACAGATGGGGGTACAGATAACAAGGTCACCCCAATGTGGAATGAAAGGGCCCTGTATAAAAGAAAGGAAATGTTGCATTTGAGATAGAGTACCATAACAGTAATGAAAGTATATAGGATTCATTTTTATTGATGCCTTAAAACACAAAAAGGTAAGGAGAAAGAGATTTTGGCTTGTGGAGTTGAAAGGGGAAGTTTAGAAAAGATCAATTCAAATTAGAAAGGAAGCTCACTGAAAATGGATTTCGACCTGCTCTAAGCCCATAAAGTGTGAAGCTACAAGGGTCAGAATGTTTTGTTTACGTACCAGGGCAAAGACCCAAACCCGGGGGACGTGATCCTGTTGTGTGAAACAAAATACATTATACGTTGCCCTTTAAAGTCATAGGGGAAACAAAAATCCTTACTGGGGCTTAAAGATGTCCCCAGGTTTCAAAAACGTGAAATGCTATAAATTTCACCCCAAAGACAGAAGTACAGGAGAAGTACAAAGAGTTTTTACTGGATTTGGGTTTGTTTGCCTGGTAAAGTTTTACTAAAGGTGAAGTCTGATAGTATCCCAGATTCTCCACCTCGTAACCCCCTATGCATATCGAAAGTTTAAGGGGAAGAACTAAACGTAGGAAAAATGGTGTTA
Organism: Holothuria leucospilota; assembly: GCA_029531755.1. Classification (NCBI taxonomy): domain Eukaryota; kingdom Metazoa; phylum Echinodermata; class Holothuroidea; order Aspidochirotida; family Holothuriidae; genus Holothuria; species Holothuria leucospilota. The sequence continues at coordinate 7,215 of JAIZAY010001400.1, read as the reverse complement.
TAAAAAGGGTTACCGACTTCAGATGGGTCAGTAGTATGACACTTTTTATCAACAATAAGAAAAGGGGGAATGTCTAGAAAAAAAGTTTTTAAATGAATCACTAGAAAGAGCTCATTACCCAAATAAAAATAGTGAATTGTCCCCAAAGCTCCCCCAAGAAAAAGTTTTTTTTATTTTAGATGCTTATGTGGATTTTGGGCAGTTGGCCCTTACCCCCCTACTAAAAATTGTTACATTTAATACACCCTTGGTAGATCCGGGTACAAAAGGTTCCCCTTTTGGTAAATGCCGCACCGAAATTTTTCAGAGGGCATGAAAAATTTATTTGATGATCTAAGGTGTGGGTCACATGGATGAAAACTTGTATGGGGTTCCAATGGCAGGAAAGACTTGGGGGTAGAAAAAGTTTTGGAAAGATGTCGGGAAAAAAACCCAAAACTTAATCAAAATTGTAAATTAAAAATTGATGAGGTTCCATATATTGGGCAATTTTTGACATCAAAGGGGGAAAGCCAATTTTAAGAAGGAAAGGGGTTTTTCGAGAAATGCAACCCCACTAATGCGAATTTAAAAAGGGTTCTTAGGTATTTTGAATTTGTTGCCAAGTTTGAAGAAAATGGTCTGCCATTCTTAGCCACTTGAGTCCCCCTTCAAAAGAGACATTTGGCTTGAAAAAAAAACAAAAAGTTTTGAAGTTTCAATGATAACAAAAGCACCATACTTAAGTTTTTGAAAAAATAAACCAGTGCATTGAGGTAGATGCCCAAAAAAGGGGTTTTGGGGCGTCGATGCAAGAAAAAAAAACCTGTACATAGCATCAAAAGCATTTACAAGTCAAAAAGGGGTATCCAAAAATAAAAAGGAGTTAGCAGCGATTTTTATGGGTGTGAAATTTCCCAACATGTTTTTTGTGGGCTAATATATGTTGAAACAGCCATAAGCCATAAGAATCTATCTTCAAAAAAACTTTAGTATGGCCCACCAAGACTTCAAGAAGGTGCAAAATTACAAAAGTATCAACTCCCCTGTATCATACAAGAAAGGCAGGATTTTACATGTAGCAATCCCTAAGTCGAAATTACTTACAACACTTCAGGGGAAGTGAACTAGTTTATACATTATGGAAGTGTATCTCCCCCGTGCTATTTCAGGGAAAGATTGAATCAGTTTGAAAAAAAAACACAGAAAGATAAAATTCTTTTTTTAAGTTGTACAGTAAAAATTTTTGGGGGGGAGGCCCCAAGAAGCAAAAATTAGAAAAAGCTTAGCACCCTTTTGGTCTGTCAAAGTGATTAACAGTAGAAAGGGGAATCATTTAAAAGAATAGAAGTGGTCTTCCTAGAGCAATGCGAGATGTGTAAGAAAAGTACACAAGGTCCCAAAAGAGTTGAAAAAACTAAGAGGTTGGCGAAATATAGTAGGGGCCCCGGATGTCGTAAATCACTAAAAAACAGTTGAAATTTGAAATGGTGTAATCATTATACAAAAATGAAAAAGGACCTTTGATAAACCCGAGAAGCCTGGGCCCCATAGCAAAAAGGGGAAACAATTTTTTTGGGGTATGACAATGAACATACTTATTTGGTAGTTATTACTCCGTTATTTTGAATTTAAAAATTTCCCAGGAAAAAAGTCAAGTTATGTAATTAGTTTCGTAAACAACAATTTGTAGATTTGGTTTTCCAAACAAGTAATTTCGAAAAGGACCACAGAAATGTTCTCAAAATTAAAGGGAAATTTAGCAAATCCTATGGTTTAAGAAATTCACATCCCCCCCCCTTTGTATCCACAGCAAATGATAACCAGAGAAGCTGTGCAAATAGCAAAAATTGATCAAGAATTAATTTTTGTCTGGACAAATCATATATTTTGCTAAATTTTAAGAAACCCCACAAGAAGATTTAAAGCCCCCCGTACAGTTGTTGAGGGGGTCGGAGAACACAGACATTCACCCCCTCCCCAGAATTGAACCCCCAAATTTCCCCACAAATGGGAAGGAAAAAATTCAGGAGCAGTAAAACAAGCGGGCCAAGATTAAACTGTATTTCAAGGTTTTGCCTCTTTTAAAGTGGAGATTCATTATGTAAGATTTAGAAAACAGTGGAACCCGGGGGAAAAGTAGTTGAAAGTCCGGTACCCTGGATCATTTGTTGTACAAAAGGTTTAGGAAATCAAAAAAATGTAAGATATTAAAAATCTCCCCGGTTAAACTCCTATATATTGCTGAGATACTGATGATCAAGAAACCCCCAACAACCCTCATTGAAGATTCTAGGGGCAGAAAAATAAGCCAAAAGAGACCCAAAATTTTGCAATTTATTAAGTAAATTGTGAATACTGTGTATTCTTTTGAAATTTTTAAAGGGTAATTTGATTATTCAAAAAAGGGGGTGTTGATTGTGTTTTGTTTAAATTATGCAAAGCGCCCCTTTTTTGATTTAGTCAGCAATAAGAGAATACCGCAAAAAAACCCAAAAATAAATTTTCACATTCTAAAATTTTTACAGTCAACACCACACGCTTTTCTTATATTGGGGACAAAATGGTAACAATTTCTCACACCCCAGAAAAACAAATTCAGTGATTATCAGTTCAGGAAAGTCACAAAAAATTTTTGCTTGTCAATGGGAAATTTTTTTGGTTTTTAATTTTTGGGTTAAAGGGGGATATGAAGAAAAAAGCAAGGTTGAAACTTTAACGACAACGCGCATCCCGGGGAAGAACTGCATTTTTTTCTGAACAAAGCAGAGCCCCAGCTACAATATCTTGTATATAAGCCCCCCGAAAAAAGTTTTGTCAAAAGTAGTCTTTGATTTCGCCTCTTGGTAAACTACTGGTTTCAGAATAGTTCCCTTAAAGGTGGAAAAAAAAAAATTCAAAGCAAAAAAAAAAAAAAAAAAAAAAAAAAAAAAGAAAGAAAGACTTGTGAATTAGTATTTTGTGTGCAAAAACGGGGGAATCGGTTTTTCATACGCATGCAAGTTTAAGGTTTTTCATGCAAAGGGGAAATTTAGATAAAATAAGATAAAAAACTTTCTTTTAGTTTAACTTAAAAGCATAATTTTTAAAATAAAAGACAAATATTTAATCAAGAAAAATACAAACAGAGAATTAAAAAACTAATTTTTTTTAGAAATTTTCTTTCTTTGTGTTTAAATTTTTACAGCCCTTCATCCTGCTACAAATTTTAATTGCTTTGCCCAATATCAATTACAAAACCTTAATAAAATTTATATTTTCATATTGGGAAAAAATTTGTTTTTTGCATCTTTTCTTTTCGGTTTGTTTTTCACTGGCGGGGAAAAGCGACGGTAATTCGTTGCAGCCCCTTTTTGGGAGTAAAATGAAAACGCCCTAGGGGAATTGTCGGCAGCGTCTCTATGAAATGTTTAATCATCTTCTGGGGCATTTGTTTTCGGGGTTGTGTAGCATGCGATTGGGCGGCGCGGGTTTGAATGATTTTCGTAACGTATATTAAAAGACCAACAATAATTAGACAAACGTAAATTTCTCTAAAATAGAAAAAAAATGGGAAATTTTCCTTTTACCCCGTGACAAGGGTTCCCTGGCCGACCCCCAATTGTTTGGTGTTGTGTTAATTCCCCGGGGGAAAAAAAAATTTTTGGGTTTTTTTTTAAAAAATTAAAAATTTTTCCTTTTTTCCCCCTGAAACGACGATGAAAAACCCTCGGGTTCCCGGGTTAAAAAAAAAAATATATAAATATATATATATTATATATATAATTTTAAAAAATTTATTATTAAAAGAGGAATTATAAAAGATAATTTAAATTTTTTATAAAATTTTTAAATTTTAAAAAAAAATAATAAATATTTTTAATTTTTTGATTCGCTGGACCCATTTTTTGGCGTTTCCCCTGGATAAGCCTTTTTTTCCGTTTAAATAAATAAAAAAGGCCCCGCAGTACCCTTTTGTCGGGCCTAATTTTTGGGCATCAGTCCCTTTATCCCCCAAAAAATTTTTTAAAATTTTAATAATAAATATTATATAATTTTATTTTTTTTGGAAAAATTTAACTAACTGGGGTCAAGCCCCCCCAAAAATTTTTTCTTATTTGCGTTTTTGAGACCCAAAAATTTTGGGCCCCCGGCCCCTTTAACAATTTTTGTTTTTTGTTTTGAAAAATTATAGTTTTTTTAAATTTTTGGTTTTTTTAAAATTTTTTTAACTTTGGGGGGTTAAAAAGAAAATAACTCACCCTTTTGGGAAAGTTTAAAAAAAACATGTAAAACCTCCTGTATTTTTAGGTATTTCCCCAGAATTAAAGGGGGTTTTTAATGCTTTTCAAAGGGTTTCAATTGTAAATCATTTTTTTTCCCTTTTTAAAAAAAAAATTTTATAAATAAAAAAATTAACCTTAAAAAACAAAAAATTTCCCATACACTGTCCCCTGGTTGGTCTTTGCCCTAGTACGAAATCAATCTTTCCCGACCGTTGTAGCTTCACATGCTTTATGGACTTCAAGCAATGTCGAACACATTACAGTAGCTCTGTTCAAATTTTTGAGTTGATCATTTTCCATCTTCCCTTTCAACCCACAACCCACTCTCTTTCTCCTGTACCTTTCGTGTTTATGCATCAAAAAAAATTGAATCCTATATACTTTCATTACTGCTACTGGTACCTCATGCTAAACTGCTGGACATTTTCCCTTTTCTTTGATACGGGCCCTTTAAATTTTCTCACTTAGGGCCTGACCTTTGCTTATCTGTCCCCCTACTGCTAGTTTTGTTCGCACTTCTTGCAAAATGATTCATTCTGCCACACTTATTACAGGTTTTTCCTTCTGCAGGATAGGGCTCATATTTCTTATGGTTAAAGCCACATTTGCCACACTGGTGTCGAGTCGTATTAGTATTAACGTTAGTAGGCCTAGCGTTACCTCGGTTCGGTTTACTGTTGTTACTTAGTGCATTGACTTCACCTTCATTTGACTCCCAGGCTGTAGTATTCAAGTGAGATACCTGGGCCTTACTTCTCTCAGCAGCTTTACAGATTTCTACAGCTTTTTGTAGGTCCAAGTCTTTCTTTAAAGACGTGTCGTGATTGGGCGGGAAAATCTTTTTTTTTTTTTGGGGGGGGGATTTTTGGTGCAAAAATCCAAATGAGTTTTTAGCATGAGGCATTACCTTATGCGTGGCAGTAAGGGGTGGGATTTTGTGTCTGAATGTGGGGGGCAAACCGAAATACCAAACGGCGCCGAAGGCGCCACGGGAGCGCGAAGCTCTCCTATGAAGCCGTGGGTCCAAAGGCCACACTCGGTCCCCTGGTAGGGTCCAGGGGCAACAATGCAATTTTCAGACAGTACCTCTGTCTTTTTTTACGAGTTTTATTGGGGGGAAAAAATGAACAGCGAAGGGAGCAAGACTTTGAAATAGGGGTTTTTCTCCTTTTAAACCTAATAACAAAATAAAAAGCAATTCCCCCCAAAAGTTTTTTATACGGGCGCTTCTAACGAGACATTCACAGTACTTCAATTGAGCCGAAAAATTTATTAAGAATCGCGATTCCCTATCAGGGCCGATGTAGAGGGCGGTGTGGGGGGTGACACCCACCCCCCCCCCCCCAAAAAATCCCCATCGGGAAAAACCTGCCTTCGGCAAATGAAGGAAAGAGGAAAAAGCAAAACAAAGGAAATTAGAGGGAAGAAAAAGAGGGGAAAAAGGGAAAAAAAGGGGAAAAAGGGGGAGGGGCCAGCGAACAAGAAAAAAACAGGGGAGGGAGGACAAGCAGGCAAGAAAAAGGGGCTTCAGCGGGGAAACAAATTGGAATGCATTTTTAGAAAACGTTTATTACAATATTTTCAACAATTTTTTAAACTTAAAACTTATTTTGTCGGCAAAAAAGCTACATAGGGCTTTTCAGTATCATTGTATACTAAAAGAGTTCATCGTTCATGTGGTGTTCTGGCATTTAGTCGGTAAATTCTGCACCAGTCGGCAAAATGAAGGAAATATGAGGAAAAAAGAGTGAAAAAAGGGGAAATTTCTGTATAAAAACCCCAAACTTTTCCCGCTACGCGCGCCGTAATGCATTCGGTTTCTTTCAGTATTCCTTTCCACATACTAATACATAAGTCCTGTAAACCTTTCGGGAAACATTATTCAGGGTATTAACGGGTTAGTAGGGGTCAAAATTCCATATCGCAACCCTTTATAGTTGCTGTTTCTAGTGTATGTCATGCGGTAACGGTCATTTACGCTCAGGGGGAAAACTTTTGGGCTATATTTCGTGGGGTACCCCGGGGGTTTTTTTGACAAAAATTATTTTTTCCCCGACGGGTCTAAAACCCTTACATTTTTATTTTTTTTTTTTATTGTTCTTAGGAGACATGTTTTTGTGTCGCATACCAAAAATTTTGGCCCCCCTTTTTAAATTTACGATTCACACTAAAGAACACTACAGTGACAAATCGGGTGCATTAAGGATATAAATGAAATTCTCTGCAATGGCTGGGATATCGGTTTCCTTCATACCCCTTTCACCACCCCCGACTAGGGCTGTCGGAACTTGGGGGCGCTGGGATGGCCGGCCCCCCCTCGGGAAAATTCTGTCGCCACCCCTGCGGTTTTACTTTTTTTACTTTCAAAGGGTCATTTCTGGTAAACCCCAAAATTTTTGGGATCTTTTCCCCTCTTCCTCAGTTTCGTTTCTAATAGCTAAAAAAAGGGGCAACCCTTTCCATCTTTTCAAAATAACTTAATAAGTAGAATTTATCTTTTTTTGAAATGCCGGCAGTGGGTACCAGGGGTCCTTGGGCAGGCCCCCCTCACAATGCCCATTTTTTCTTCCCTTAAAAAACGTAAATATTTTTAACACAATTTTTTTCAAAAAGGGGAAAATTGGGCCCAGATTGCATTAAGGGCACTAATTTTTCTAAAAATTTCAAAGGGTAGAAGGGGGGCACCTTCCCCTTATTTCCCCCCCCCCCAGAAAACCTTCCGGAAGGGGGGGATTTCTTTTTTTTTTCCTTAAAATACTAAATTTAAAACAAATTTTACTTCGAAAAGGGAATATGTGGCTCAGGTTGCATGTAAGGACACCCATTTTTAAAAATTAAAAAAGGGCCCCCCCCCCCCCCGGCCGGCGTTTTTTTTTTGCTAAAAAACGTAAATATTTAACACAAATTTTACTTCAAGAAGGTAGCATATTGGGACCAATTTTCAGTAAGGACACCTATTTTTTTAAAATTT
>JAIZAY010000365.1:0-53929 GCA_029531755.1 Holothuria leucospilota | reverse complement strand
TTCAATGGATTGTTGGCAGATAACGCAAAGGTCCATGCTGTAAATGAGGTCCAAAAAGTCTGGTAAAATCGTTTGCCCTAGATCCTAGGAAGGGTGCGGGGGGCTAAAGCCTCCCGTCAAAAATGTGGTGGGGTGGAAGTATGCTCAAGTTCCGGCCCCAACGTCAAAAATTTGCAGTAATTTTCTGGCAGTAATTGCCCGATATGTTCCAACAAATTGCCTTCACGGACCCTCAAATACTCTAACAAATTTTCAAAGGGAGGGGAACCCCTCCCCAAGGACGGCAGTCCGAAACAATGTTCGCCCTTCCCAATCGATAACAGCTTCCTACGCCTATGACTTGACCGACGCACAATTCTTCATATTCTCATCACAGATCTTGCAACAACTAATGAGTGAATAGTAAGAAGAGGTTGCTTAACCTTTTTGGAACATAAGCGTAGGAGATCAAGTTGATTTGGGTGGGGGAGGGGGTTGTAACGACTTGCCCGAAAAAATATAACCAAAAATTTCCGCGCGCGTTCAACATGTTAAATGTAAATATTATAGGCATGCATCGGTTATCACACCGCATGCCAATCACATGCATTCCTTTGCCGTGTTACTGCCTTTCCATACTGATTATCATTTTTGGGGAAGTTTGTTTCAATAATAATGATAATAACCAGTGGCGTAGCCAGGAGTTCTCTCATGGGATGAGGGCATGCATTATGTTGTGTGATCGTCGGCTTGGGAAATGGGTTAAAGGGGAGGTGCTGACCCCACCCCTTTGAAAATTTTTGAAAAATTAGGTGTCCTTACATGCAATCTTTTGCAACATATGCTACCTTTGAATTGAAATTTGTGTTAAAAAATTTACGTATTTTAGGTACTAAAAAATAAAAAATCGGCATCAGTGAGGGGGCATGGCCCAATGGCCCCCACATACACCACTGATAATCATAATATATGTTTAACCATTTTAAAACACACTGATGAATTAATATATATACATACATACATACATACATACATACATACATACATACATACATACATACATACATACATACATACATACATACATACATACATACATACATGCATGCATGCATGCATGCATGCATGCATGCATGCATGCATACATACATACATACATACATACATACATACATACATACATACATACATACATACATACATACATACATACATACATACATACATACATACATACATACATACATACATACATACATACATACATACATACATACATACATACATACATACATACATACATATATAGGTGCTGGTGCAATTCAAATCAGAATTTTATTTTAATTACGAAGAAAGTTTTTTAACATGACGCAAAATTTGCCTTTCCTCAAATCAGTCATAGCTACCGCAGTTTTTAGGGGAAAACTGCTGTTCCCAATTAAAGTACCCGACCACTGTTTCATTACTTCAATTAACTGCTCGAATGAGCAGCAGCTCTGTTAAAGCTTTGCTGACCATTCTGGTACAATAGTATCCCAACACAGAGGGGTTTACATTACAACTGACAACACATCCTGTCCTGAAAATAGTACTGATAAAAAAGGGATCAAATTACTCATGGTCATTGAAGGTTAGATCACCTTTCAGTTTAATCTGAGATAAACTACCATCAAATGTCAACCTTGATGGCTATTGACCATTGCTTGAATGAGCACCTAATTGGTATTGATAACAGCTCTTGACAAGTTCTGGCTTAGGAAGATTTTGCATAATGAACTATTGATTACTTTAAGCTACATCATCGCATTATTTTTCTTTCAGTAAATGTCCGAAACATTCACAGCATATTGTCCGAAATTTCACAAAAATATTTGGTTGGGGCTGCAGCCCCTAGCCCCCACGCCGCCCCTACGCCTATGCTTGGTAACCCACTGTTAGTAGTTTCAACATGACCGCACAAAAAGGCAGTTAAAAGTTATTCCTATGGGGATTTTAACCACGTTTGATAATTAGTTAATACTGATGGCACTTAAAAGTATCCGTAGATATTAAATTTCAGCATATAGTTGCTCATACTTGTAGCTATGCATTTTGTCCTATAGTTATTCCATTCACTATTTAATGACAGATCCTCAAACATACGGTTTATAATGGATTCAAGTTAATGTCGAGGTTTTCCAAATACGCACTGTAAATGTTTAAGTTGCTAATGAAATCTGAAGTTTATTTTCGTAAGGAGACCTTAACGTTACACTACAGTAACGCTCACGGCGTACCCACTTTTTCGGTGTGTGGTATTCCTTGTAAATGCAAAAATATCGAGAAATTACTTGGTAAATAGCAGAAAGAGAATCACAATAAATATCGTAAGTTTATTAGGCCCGAACAACGTTCATATCAATCATTTTCAGGAACTTTTCTCCAGATTCGATGAAACTCAAAAGCGCAGTTCGGGAAGTTTAATTCTGAAAGTGTGGAAACGTTAGCCTACGCGTAACAACGATTGGCCGTAGGCTACGTTATATAGGCCTCGGTCAACAAGCGAAACCTTTATTCTTTTTTCCAAGCGTTCTCCTTAAACAAAGATTTCTCTTGAGTGTCAAGAATTTAACGATTAGTGAGACTGTGATAGTAACATTCACAATTGTACAGCCTGTTGATTGCAACATCGTAACAGATTTGTCATCGGCTCATCCTAACGTTAGTCTGCGATATACAACACTATAGGCCTATTTTAATAGGCTAAGTTACGGTAAGCCTAGCCTACATGCACTTCGTAAATTCTTACAAGTTACGCTTATTTTTAATTTTTTAAGTATGATCTTAAGTGCAGCAAGTTCTTGGCTATATCATAAAATCTAAATATGACTTACCTGACGATAATTTCCAAAAACAGTACATAAGATGCCGGACAATTTGTCAGAGGACGCTCTCCGCGCAGAGTTCGCACCTCGCAGCGTAGAAAATAACCATAGCAACGTGGTGTCATGACTGTACGGAAGTCGATACAAAACGTGTGTTCAGCGCCCTAAAAATTTAATTTTTTGGCCAAAATTTGGCCATATGGCAGATGTCGATTTATGTCGATTTTCAGTATATTAATGAAGTGAGTTTATTCTACCGATTTCTGTTAAAATACCTTTTGTTGCAATTTGTTTAAGGTCAAACCTTACATTGACTAGACTAAAGCGTTATTGAAAATTTCATGAAATACCCAGCCAATTTTAGGAAATTTGGTCTCTATTTCAGGAAAAATGAATTTGAGTGTGGAAGCACTGTGCCGGGGCCCCGGGAGTACATTTGTTCGTCACGGTTCGCGTGGAGTCTGTTGAGTTGACTGAAACTTCTTGTTAGTCCTTCCCACTAAGACCTTTGGGAGGTGGCGGAATGTAAGAAGAGCAGTAGGCTTAGTTCAAAAGTACACCAAACGTTAGGCCCCAAGATCGAACAGAAAGCAATAAGACCGGGCCGCGTGGTTTTTTTTCCAGGACGAGTCAGGCCAAATCTAGCCAATGGACGATCAGCTTCTTGGAAATAGGCCACACCTTTAATTCCAAAATGACAGCTTTTCGACCCTTTTTTGTAATTCTGACGCCGGATTATGAAAGAACGGGCCAAATTATTCCGAAGCCCCCGGAAGCTCTCGCAATATAAGACAATTTGAACAAAGAAAATTAGTTTAAAATGCCCCAAGAGTCGAGAAGAAATGAGCAGCAATCCCTTCAGCTTTACCTTTTAATGATCCGGGAGGCTCTTTACAAGGCAGTGAGAGTGCTTTCCAGTCAATGGACAGAGTTTTACGATTATGAACAACCCAACTAAAGAGGAGGATGTTACTCGAATTTATACAAAAGTTATTTACAAAATCATATGAAAAATGCCAGTGTAGTGCAAAAATGAAAAGTACAACTAATTTGACAAAGGAGATCAATTTTGTCAAAATAAAGCCTTCAAAAGGTTATAAAATTTGTATTAACACCCCTAAAGCGAGCTCTGACTTACGACTTTTGAGATAATAATTCAAGGACTATCAGTAAATTCTTTGAACGTGCTCTGTAGAATCAATCTCTCATGGAGACAGGTTGGCATATTTTTGGATCTAACTTAAGTAATTTACCTTAAAGACCCCCCTTTCGCCTCAAGTCAGCCAGCTAGGCCTATCTGCAGCTCTTGTCAGTCAGGCCCGTATCCCAGAATTCTGATAGAGGGCACCGGCACCGTATACGGGGAACTAAAGAAGATTATACGTTTGTAGTCAGTGGTGACGCCATATGATAATAGTTTGCGGAAACCACAGGGGGTCATACCTTGAGCCTACCAAAGATAGCTTAAAGTGAGCACATGCGCGCGAAGCGGGCGAAAATTTCGCTCCTCTGGTGGGAATTTTGCCTCCTTTTGCAATGCAGATACGTGGAAGGTCGCCACCAGTGAAGGGAATACGGCTATGATCATGATTACGATGATAGTTCTTCAGCTCCGCAAGAGCAAGTGATGACTTGAGTACTTTGCGAACATAGAGGGGACCAAAGTAGGTACTGTCATAATTGTCATATGGCAGGCTTGGTGTGGTCCAGCATAATTTTGGATAGAATCCGTAGTGAAATTCCCGAAAGTCCGAGAAATTAACAAAATGGGAACACTAGCATGGAGCTTCAGCAGGAATTTGAAAGGCAGAACACACCAAGCTCTTCACAGTTCACAACTGAGATGGTCATCATTGTATTTCACTTTGAACGAAATTTTGCATGAAGAGAAAGAGTAAATTTTTGAGTGAATTTATGGTACTAGCCAATTTAGTTTCAAGCCATATACCCATCTCGATACGAATGTTATTCAAGGTATTAGAATGCCACATGAAATCCCCTTGATGTCCGACATCTAACTACGAGCCTTCACCTAGCGTTGGCTAGAATGATTCACTGAAATTGTGGGGCTTATGATGTTCATTGGTGATACAACTTAGATTGTGATAAATGAACGCAAAGCGCCAACAGGAAAACGATTTACGATGGTAATACCTGCATGCAGACTCAACAAGGGGTGGTAAAAGGATATGCCAAACGGGTTCTGCAACCCAAAACCCCGGCCAGAAGCAACGGAATGCCCAAAGGAATGATCGATGTGGAACTCAAAATTTGGGAAGTGCGAAGCGCGCCGAAAAATGTGGATTTTGTTGAAGAAAAATTGAAATAATTGGTTCTTAATGAGAAATTTTAGAACATTTGGGTTTCTATAGTAGAATCCGCTCCCTTTCTTATCATCCCAAGACAGTTCCAATTTCCCCAACTTAGGTACTCCTAGCCACTCCAAAAACTGTCATGAACCCTTTCTCTTGAGCAGACACAAACCTAGTTTTATTGCTTAAGACTATGTCCTGATGGGCATATAAGGCCAAATGTAATCAGAACACTCTCTGTGCATGCTGGGTAATGTGAGCTGCTCTGCATCTTTTGCCTTTGATGTCAATCAAAGAGCGCATTCACCAACTGAGAATTTTGCTTTCTCAGAACCAGAAATGTTAGGGTGATGGGTGTCTGTGTGTAAGAGTAAAATCAAGACCCTGGGCGACTGGTCACGGGGAATTTCCCTTTCCACGACCCCTGGACTCAGCTTCGAGGCTCTGTGAGTTTCTTACATGTATGATAGCATATTTACCATGACTGTGAGTCTTATTTAAGAATCTTCAAAATTGTAAAAAACTTGGGCCTCTCTATACCCTATATGCCGGAAATGTACCACAAAATGTGTGAGTTAGATCTGATTTTGTAGTATTTTTTTTTTCATTTTTTTTTTTTTTTTGCATTACATTTTTTTAATTTTTTTTCCGTCGGTTTAAGGGGGGGGGGCGGTCGCCCCCTCTGGATCCGCCCTTGTTAACTGTTCTCTTGTGTGTCATGCGGTACGGCCAGTTGGTGAAGGACTCACCGAGCAATATTTGGCTATTTCATCGGATAGTTAAGTTAGTTTCGATACAATGCATATTATCTCCTATACGGTCTAAAACCCCTACAGCTTTTCTTTCTTATTGTTTTTAATAATTACACAGGCCTATGTTTTTTTGTGAAAAATGACCCGAAAAATTTTCGCGCGCTTTGCAGTTTTACAGTTTCGATTTCGGAAAAAATCATTTAATCAACTCGGAACTTAGCTTCTCTAGTATATACAAATTTTATGCAATTTATGACCCAAATGAAATGGAGTCTAGTACACAGGCTTTCTTCAAATCCCACCTCACAAATACTCCACGGCATTAGGGCTGTCGGAGTTTCGGGTCGTTGGCCGTTCGCCGGGCAAATCGTGGGGCTACCTCTACTCAACTTAATAATAAGTTAACAGACTCTGGCTGTAGAAAATCTCAGTTTCAACTAATCCACTGAAATCCATGGGGGATAACTCAACGCTGAACAATTTTGAATGAAGTCGGATAGATTGTAACAGACTTAAAGTGTTAAATTCAAATCAAACTTTACAAAATTTGCACAACAAGGACACATCTTGATGGCTTCAAAAATCCTGTCAAGCGCCACTTCCGGTGATTTGGGATGTATTGAAATCTCAGATTTTCTCGGTACGCTCCGTCCACGCAAACCTATGGTTGCGCTATGCTTAGATAGTAAATGGGGTTCAAACTTCCAGTCCTCGGATCCCAAGTCCAGGCCAGCTCAACTAATCTGTCCTCACAGAAATGTGTTTTATAAAAAAAATCAAATCAAGCTTTACATTTTTGCACAAAAATTGCACATCTTGATGACTGCTATCAAGCCTGACAAGTGCCATTTCCGGCGATCTGGGACGTATTCGAATCTAAAATTTTCTTGGTACGCTCCGCGCCAACCTATGGTGGCGCTCCGCTTAGATAGTATACGGGAGTGACCCCCACAAAATCTCCAGTCCTCCAGAGCCTCCTAAACAAAAAATCACTGTATGGTGTTGATTTTGTTTGTTTCCTTTTGCTTTGAATATTTTTATTTTGCCCAAATTAAAATCGGAAGAATCACATTGAGCAAATGTGTTTCAGTGTGGGAAGGGGATACAAGGTCGAGAAGTCACATCTGGTCTGCCCTCCCCCCAATATCAAACATCTTCCTACGCCGCTGCACCTGTCATCAAAACTAAAGGTATATCCACACCAAGTTAGTTTTCAGGTTTCTTTCATTACTCACTCCACATCTAAACAAAATTGCCTTCTGAAAAATCATTGGCATTTTACTACTGAACACCATACACACAAAATGGTTTCCGAAACCGTGCCCGCCGTTATCGCCTACAACTTGGGCAACCAATCTAAGCGACTCACTTATTCATGCAAACTTTATGTCGGAAACAGATACCAATTTTGATGATCTTGATGACCTCTATTTCTCCGGAGTAGGCTACTTAGCTGAAATTATGAGAGAATATTATCCGAATAACCTGACATGTTTTGTGACATTTTGGCAATTAGTACTGCCATTTTCATTTATTGATACTGATGAGACCCCGGAATTATCTTTGTGGTCGAAATACGTCTAGCGTAGCACATTATACTATAACTTGCTATTATGAAAGGTTACAATTTCATATCAAACCCTATAGAAAGTCGTTTTGGGATTTATCCTTGATTTTTACATGTATGTCATTACCGTACTCTTTTATCTCAAAATTATCGAGGTTACACCGCCTTCTAATTTACACCCAAAAGTACGACTCAAGGGCTATAGTTCCCATCCTTAGGCCTTTCTACGTAAGTTGAGAAGTACAAATAGGGAAGGAACTTTATCGTCAACACCCGTACCTGACTTTAGTCTTGGCTGCCTGCATAGCCTAATTTGCCTGGTAGGCTACTGTCAACTATTTCAATTGGGTTCGAGATATCTCGGGACCGACCTGTCTCAGGGGCCGAGATGTCTCGGGGCCGACTTGTCTCAGGGGCCAAGATGTCCGGGCCGAATTGTCCGTAAACCACGTTAGGCCTACACAGTTAAATTTCATTTCTAACACAGTAACAGCCACCAGTTATTAGTTATGACGTTCATTTGACTGAGATTTAAAAAAATATGGGCCAAAAGGTGAGGTATTTCCTTAGTATCAACTGTAAAAATGGCAAGATATAATGATTTCTTCACCTTCCCTTTGTCCGTAAAACACTTTAAAGTATTCATTCATTAGTAAAATAGTAGCCTAGGCTAGTAAAGATAGACATCTTTCTGCAGTGTACTAGCCTGCGGAGCAGACTCTGTAGCAGCTTCCAAAAGATGGCGCTCTCTCAGAAATCATAAAGCCGCGGTCACACTGCAACGAATTCGGATCGGATTCCGATCCGATTTTTGTGAGATTTTATTAAAATCTTCTTCATCTCTGGTCAGAAAGAACCCAAAATTTGCCAACCTGTGTAATTATATGATTTTTATCGCAGGACTACGAAAATTAAATTTATACGAATTATTTCGTGACGTCAAATCGACAGACAGCTTTTATCGGACTATGCGTGTCCGATAAAAGCTGTCTGTCGGTGTGACGTCACGAAAAAAAAACAGTTAACATTTCATTTTCATAGACCTCTGATGCAAATCATATATTTACATTGGTTGGTAAATTTTGGGCTCTTTCTGACCAGAGATAGAGAAGATTTTAATAAAAAGTCACAAAAATCGGATCGGAATCCGATCCGAATTCGTTATAGTGTGAACGCGGCTTTACACCACCTGTATACTAACTTCGACTGTATACTGTACATTAACATTAGAGGCCTGTACAAGCAAATATTAAGAATTGTACTTGTAGATGATAAAACTCAACAACCTGACAACAGCCTGCTTAAGGCACGCTAGCACTGTACTTGCCGCCGCGCCGGGTGCGCAATTTTTTTTCCCACGAGGTTATGGGCAAGTCATGCCAATGGACCAATCAGATTCTTGGAAATAGGCCAAGGATTATGAAAGAACAGGCCAAATAACCACTGGCCACGTAACCCTAACCCTAAAAGTAACCCTAACCATGATTTTGAAACAAATTTGAAAAATTTGAAAATAAAATTTGCCCATAACCTCGTGGGAAAAAAATTAGGCGAGCCGGGTAGTGGTTTAGTATACGCGAACCACAGGGCGCCTCCGCGCGTGGCCCGGTACGCAGGGCGTGTCCAGGCGTGTACGCACCAGGGTTGCCATTTTGGCGTTTAAACGCCAAAATAGGCAAATTTGGCGTTTTTATCTTCGTTGGCCGTAAAAATTAAAAGTGCACTCCAAACGGCATTTTGGCGTTTTTTGGCGTTTTTTGGGGCTTAATGGAAATTAAAATAAACACCTTCTTTTCCACCAAATTTAAAGAAAAACCCTTCTTTTTCCCCCGATTTTAATAGTCACATGGGTGGGACGTAACAGGTTTACAATTCACACCCCATTTGTAGCAATAATAGATTGAGTATGTAATGATATATATCGTATTAAAAACTTAGAAAACGTTGACAAGTGTTATACTGTACATAAATGAAGGGTCAATTTTCCTCAAGTAGGAGCTTGTTCTGATTTGGCGTTTTTTCATGTGATTTGGCCAGCAATTTGGCCGTTTCGCCACAGAAAATCTGGCAACCCTGGTACGCGCGTGGAATAGTAGGACCACAGGCGTTCGAAAGTACATACACTACACACTATACATATATAATAAGTCTTATTATATATATATATATATATATATATATATATATATATATATAGTGTGTGTGTAGTATATGTACTTTCGAACGCCTGTGAGTAGGACCCGACACTAACGTTAGGCCTAGGTCAGCAAATAAAATTGGGTCACCGCATCTTCAAAAATCTTGATTGGTCTCGGTCTTTCTCAAATTCAAATATAGGCCTAGGTCTAGGCCCTAGGCCCACAGTATACAGTAGGCCTACTATACTTACTAGGCCTAACGCTCAACGTTACTTCTAGGCCTAGGTAGGCCTAGGCAGTAGGCCTAACGTCGGTCCTACTAATTACAGCCCGGCTCACCCGGCTAGCCCGGCGCTACGTAAACTTAGCCCGGCTATCCATGTACGTACAAATCAACCGCCGTAGTAAGTTCAATTGTTTAGCAACGTATTAACAGCAAATTGGTACGTAAATCACACGTACAGTAATATTAAACAAATTTGCCCCCCCCCCTAACAAAAAAGCCAATTAGCCTACTGTATGTGTTAAGTTAGGCTATGTTGTCAGACATGGGGGCAAAAACTTTTAATTGATAAGATCAGCAGCCCCGTAGCTGGAGGTAACCGCCACTTTGAGGGGTCACATCAAAGAAGGATTGTCGCTGGCCTGGGGAGGGGGTTCCCTCCCCTTTGACAAGTTTTTGTCTTTTTCAAGGAGCCTATAGATGCAAAATGGTGTGAGATTTTCGACTTTTGACAGAAGTAGTCTTGAAGGTTTAGTTATTTTTGCTTCAAGATTTATTTATTTATTTTTTTTTTTTGAAGTTTTTGATTTTCCAGGGGGCAAGTCCCCCCCCCCCCTAGTCCGCAGTCTGCTGACCTAGTATTTGGGAAGCTTTGGGGCTTCCCATACTAGGTCAGCAATGTACCCATTGTCAAAATTGGGCTACCGCGACTTCAAAAATTTTGAATGGTCTCGATCTTTCTCAAATTCTCGTATACTCCTACACAATTGACCTCTACGGGGCCTTATATGTTTAAGACCCTTCATTCTAAGATTATTAGCACTTAGTGTCCAAAAGAGACCAAAAATTTTGATTTTCACAAACGATCCTGTTTTGTTTTTTTAACATTCTATGAAACTGCCAAATCGTGTAACTAGGACGTTCACACTATTGTTTGCTAAATAGCACGCACTGCTGTTTTATTGTGACATAGTCCATAGCTATAGTCACGTTCATACACGCGCATACGCGTATATAGCAACAATCACTGCAGCAACGCACGCAGACGATATTACTCTCACAGTAATATGCGGTCAAAAGTTTGTGTTGCAATAGCCTAGGCCTAGTTCAGGGAACAAAGTGTACGTCAGTGACCAGGCCTGCGGATTTCACGCGAACGATCGTTCGCGGTCGCGTGTTGGTTACGTGACCGCCAAACCACGTAACCGTTACGATGTCCCATTTGACACTCAAATTCAACTCTTCTGTGACCTAAAATTTGAACATTCATTAAGAGGCATTTTAATTTCAATCAGGAGATATTATCTGATAAAATACAGACTACTAATTGCGACACTTTTCTCACATTGCTCTTGTCTCATATCACAAACAATAAAATAGATCGCATGAGGCTCGCACCTTGCAGCACATGCTATCGCAAATCGCAATTGCAGAGTCCACACTAGCTGACTGGTATCACGCACTACGGCGACCTGTCCAGCCATGATTCCCGGTTGTACACAATGCGACACTGCACAAGCTGTGATTACGGCCCCACTGCATTGACTTCGCACATAGCCCGATATCATGAAAGTTGCTTCAAAAATTATGCCACAGTTAACACACAGTATATCAGTGGGGACTCACTGAGTGCGCGAAGATTTCTTCGTAACGTTCCTGCAATGACGATGTCAAGGAAACTTCTTGCTTATGCAGCTAACTGATACTGGAGATGATAAAATGGATGTGTCAGACTGATATTGGTTTTATCTATACTCAGTTCGATCATAAAATAAGTGAGAAATCAGTATGTCCTTCAACAGTAATTTACTATGATTCTACGTGTACAGTAGTAAAGCCCCGTTTTTCGGAACTAGGTATCAGATTTAACAAGAAAAATCTTCATCACAATTACAGTAGAATCCACCAAGTTTTTAGGGCTTTACTGTACAAGTCCTGCAGAACTGCACTTATTTCCTCGGGACTTTAAAAGTCACGGCAAGATGTCAGGAGGGCTAAAATAGCCAACATGTAGGCATAGAAAACAATTTGTTATCTCTTTGTCAAATTTGGAAGAAAAATCGTACGTATTTGTTTTTAAATTCTTGCTAGGATCCATGAGTCGGTATAGGCTCAATTTCTCCTTATACTAAAATATGTTAGGTTAGCATAAGTCCTAGTTTCACTAAATCTGAAATGTTAGTTTCGTAGTGAGCTTCATCCCTAAAAATAACGAGAGTAGACCTTACAAAAACATTGCGAATTTCTGTTTGGGAGTCTCGTACACATGTGTCTCTAATACTTTTGGAAATTTATGCCGAATTTATACGCTAGATACCTCTCCAGATCGTTATAGCTTCTATTCAGCACATACACTCATTTAGTGTGTACCGTGACAAAGCATCGGTCATTCAGAAGGGCGTAGGCTTGAATTTTGGGAATCAAATCCAGGTGTTTTAGAAGTCTAAAAATTTATTTGTCGTATGATCGGTCACAAAAAAATAGTAACCAAACACTTTGGGGGATTTTGTCTGCAATTTTGCCAGCCTTCTCGGAGTTATTTGGGGAATGTGTTCACACGCTTTCTTATGGACCCTGTGTACTGCACTTGAGGCAAAAAGTTGAAACCCTGTCGGTACTGTACATCCGAATTTTACCCATATCCGAAATACATTCGGTCCCGATGTGTTCGGATAAATGGGGTTTTACTGTACTCCAAACCATATGCTGTTACCTCACGACATGGCCTCAGCACACACATTTACAGCATCATGTCATTTTGAAATATTGTTTTTCGTATAAATTGAACACATGTTGTGCACTGTGGCATTGACAGTGCAAGTGATCGCTCATTCGCTCGTACACTCTCTTTATATTGGGAATACGCAAAAATGGGTTTTTGAGACTCAACAACATGGGTTACGTTAGGTTACGTGGATCAAAAACCACGTAACCTAAAAAATGGTTACCATGAAATCTGAAATCCTCAGGCTTGCGTCAGAACTAGGCCTAGGTACCCTAGGCTAGCCCCCCCCCCCCTGCCCCAACCTCGGACGCCCATATTGTCAGAGCTAATGAAATTACGGTATGATCACGGATGTACCTCTAGTTATTTTCACATACAGGATTCCGTCTGCCGGGAAGGAAAGTGGCCGAGTGGGCGCCGAATAATCCCCTGCACTTTCAAAAGTTAGGAAACATGCCCCCGTCCCTCAACTGTTGATGCCCATTCGAGCTGAGGCAGCCACACTCCAGGCAGGCCTATGCATTAACTTTGCCAAAACACTGAACATGATCTTTGAAATTTATGATTGGTAAAAATTAATATTGTCAAAGCAGACTCATTGACGCATTCTGTAATTACTTTTGTTCAAAAAATATAAATAAAATCATACTTTTACCTTCAAAATACAACATTGAAAAGGTATTTTTCGGCCACCAAGTTCTTTAGGCAGTCAAGTTTATCGTGAATCATTACGTATATTTACAATGCGTCTCACGGTAATGTACACTCATGTATAGCCGGGCTAAGTTTAGGTAGCGCCGGGCGAGCCGGGCTAAAATTAGTAGGACCCGGCTGACGTTCCTAACGTCAGCCTAGGCCTAGGCCTAACGTTACTTTATTTCTAGTGCAGGTCAATAATGTTTAGGCCCCTAAGACCCTTCACTCTAAGATTAAGAATACTCAGGCCTACACATAATGTGAGTGTCCAAAAAATGGCCAAAACTTTTGATTTTTACAAGAAAATGAACCAGTTAGTTTTGTTTTTAAATAGGCCTAGGCTAGGCCTATTCTATCAGTATCAAGCTGATAGGCCTAAATCCAGTAGCCTAACTAGGGCCTAGGCCTAACGTTAGGCTAGGACGTTCACACAATTGTATGCTACTGCTAGCACACATTGCTGTTCAAGTTCAATTGTGACAAGTCCAGAAGCCTAGCCATGGTTACGTTCCAATACACCCGCATATGGATATGTAGGAACAATCACTGCCGCAGAGCTCACAGACGCATGTTACTCTCACAAGTCACATTGACATGGGGGAGAAAAGTTGAACGTCAATAGCTTAGGCCCTAGCCTAGGCCTAGTTTAAAGGTCTTATTCAGAGGCAAATAAGGGTCATGCAATCGACTCAGAAGCATAATTTTAGTTAAACTAGAATTTTATATTATTTTTCTACAGGAAAAACAAAGCAAAAAATTCGCGTTTTCTGTTTTTAATCATTTTCTGAAAACTTTTTTGTTTTTGGCCCATTCTGAAACGATAACATCACGTGATTTCTTCGAAAGGTCAAACAATGACGTCACCGGCCGGAGTCGAGCTGTCAGGTCGTGCTAGCGCGAGCGCACACAGCTATGCCAGCATTTACCGTACGCGTACAGTACTGCAAGCAGTGCATATGGTAAAGTTAGTACTAATTACTGTCAGTCTTAGTAGGATAGTAACATAGGCTACTCTAGTAGCCTAAGTTACACTTGGTAATCGGAAATTGCGAAAATTGCACAGCATAATAGTAAAGATTTATTCTTGTAATGATCAAATTAAATTTACGTTTTTTAGTCAGCGTAGGTAGGAAGGTTTTAGACTGGAATACGTCCTAGTCCTACTAGTAGGCCTACTAGCCTAGGCGGAGAGCAGGCTAGTTAGCTATAGGCCAAGGCCTATAGTAACGTTACTCGTTAGCTCTAACGTTTACGGTTTAGTATTAGGTTCGAGTCGACTTGCAAAAAAAAAAAGAAAAAACAACTTAACGTTACATTTTAAGCATGTTTGCAGAGGAAAGAAGCCACTTTTTCGGAAGAAATTAGTAGCCCTAAAAAGAGAGCTGTTTGGTGTATCAGGCTTTCTTTGCAGGCTACACCAGGTCTTCGTCTTGGGCTTTCTGGTGTGCCTCAACTTGTCTTTACCCTTCACGTTCATGAGTGATGACATGGGAAGTTTGTCTAACGGCCTCTCTCCTCCTTCCGAAATCAATTCTTTTCAATGTGTTCCTCAGGCTGACGCCAAACTTTGCAAACCCCCTTGCTCAAAGAATCTCAAAGTTGTAACTCGATCAGTGAACTCCTCGAAGCAATTCTGAAAATTCGGAAGTCTGGCCAATGGTTGTGGCTTGAAGATAATTGCTGGGCTATCAACAGCAAGTTGTGGGACCTTGAAATTTTCTTCTTTTAGAAAATCACCACAAGTTACTTTCTCTACTTCAGAGATGTGTGGTGACTTTCGGTAAAGCAGGTAGGCCTATACGTAGTATGTATATCCAGTATGAAATCCATTCAGTCTGTGTGTTACGATACTACGCGCGTACGCAAGTATAACAGTTGACCTCGTGGCTTGTTTACTTTTAATTATACCCAACTATTTGGACGTGAAAGAGAATACCTACAGTTCTAAGTGCTGATTGGCTGAATCTCAAATAGACAATGTCTTGGTAAATATTACACAGTACCTGTTCTAGATTGTTGTTCTTTTTTACTGTTTTTAGGTGTTTATAATTCGTTTTGGGGAGGGGGAGGAGGGGTGAAAGGATGCACAATTTTTTTTCTTTCCATATCGGTCAGCAATTCCTTCCAAAAATCTCAGTCCATCTAACCTAAGTCTCTTTTCAGAAGATAAGAAGCAAAATAATGTGAAGGGAAGGTCAAGTTGTTGAATCACTCTATGACGTTTACCAACTAGACGATGAACTTGTTTTTAAGGAAGAAAACCCGATCATGTAGTATGTGATCTCCTTCATGATATAGGCAAAACCTTTAAAAACTTCATCGTATCTCTTTCAAGAAATATTTGTCTGTTAATTCTTCACTGGTTTGTGCTGAAAGTATGCTCCTATATGCTCATATATGCCTATGACTACGTTTGTATATCGTTATTCCTATGCATGTCAACACAACTCCGGCCAGTGACGTCATAGGCTTGACCTTAGCCACGCCCCGTTTTCATTCAGTCATTTGAAATCACGATTTTTAGCCGTTTTATCGTATTTTTAGAACGTATTTTCTCAGCAGTGCCAAGGGGTACTCTAAAAATTTGAGGTGTGTTGGGGTCAGGACAAACAGCCGTTTCTGCTCACTCCCAATGAAACGAAAATGCACTTTGCCTCTGAATAAGACGTTTAAGAAACAGTTACAAGTGTATGTGACGTGAGAATCAACTAGGCCTAGGCCTAGGCCCCTATAGGTACCCTAGGCCTAGCTTAGGCTATAGTAGCTATAGACTAGGGCATTCCACTGAGGGTGTGGGCTCGTAAAATAATATGTGAGAAGCATTTTAGTGCTCTTCACAACTTGTGAGCTCTGTTCATATCAGTGGGCCAGGTTTTTCATGAGCAACTCGAGTTCTCCACTCCACATAAGAGTTAAGACAAAATGGCAGTTCAGACATGTCCAAATCGGCCAGGGTGACCAGACGTCCCGTAAAATACGGGATTGTCCCGTATTTGGTTCATTTGTCCCGTGTCCCGTATTGAACCTCCCTGGGACACCTATTTGTCCCATATTTCCATGTGGCTAAAGGGGTTCTTTAAAAAGTAGACACAAAAAAGGAGACACAACTCTGCAATGGTAGAAAGGACGGATACAACCACTCCAAGGAACCTTGAAATCTACTATAGAGTGCGTTAGCAAGCTTTTCAAAGCCTGCTCTCCCACACGTGTTTATGTAATACAATTGTGGGCCAACTTAAGCAGGTAAGATAGTCAGTAGTGTCGGGGTTCATAGTCAGTTCCACAGTTTAGTCCCGCATAACACTGGTGCTGCCGGCTGGCATATTAGTCGTATGTAGCCTGCAGAAATAGTTGCAGACATATCAATTTGTTCAAAACACTTTTCTGTCTAAACTGAGGATTGGGTGACTGAGACGTCATGGCTATGTATAATTCATACACACGCTCATCCCGTACACTTGATTGGTCGTGTGGGCGTGACTAAATGTTTTGTTTACCACTGTGGCGGGTAACGGTCGCGTTGTTTACACATCGCTTGGGGTCTTTCATTGGTGCAAGACTTAAGCATATTCATATTTGTGTCTGTTTGTACGTATTTTGGCCTGGTCCCTATGGGGGAGTGTTGAAAATATGAAAACAAAGGTTACCGTTGGAAAGTTTACATGATAACCAATCCAGCAATGCATGAACATCGGCGATCCAAGCTTATTTGTACAAACAGCAGTAAGTCAAAAGTTCATAGCTATTGCTTGCCATGCAAAAAGATGCCTTCGAAATCTGTCCAGGTCCCTATGTAAAAGTCAAATTATATCGATATATTTTTATTTCATTCAGAAGCTGAGACATAGTAGAACATGGAACTGAATGAACATCACTGTAATTTTGCTATGCAACAGAGCACGAGCGATCGAAAGTTCGTATCCGTACTGTTTTCCACAGAGCGCATTTTCGTTGCGTGGGAGACGCTAACACAAGCTGTATGGGTTTAAGTAACAAACAAATTGATATGAGTCTCCCTTATCAGATCAGAACTACAAATTGTAACTTTTATATGACCTGTTCTGAGTTTGTTACATATGTCCAATCTTACAGGCAATTACTCAAAACTGTGTCATCAAAAAAGAAATATAGGCCTAACTAGTCAAGTAATTGACATTTTCAACACATTTTTCAACACATAACTTGGACCAATCTAATTACAGCTTTCTGGTGCTTTAATGCAGTCAAACCCCCACCAGGGGCCCTAAGGCGGGCCTCTGGACCCCACCCAATGGGCTTCGCCTTCCGTACTCGCCGTGCACGCTACGCATGCTCACAACCCACCTCCCAACCATGCAGTATCCCGTATTTACTTTTCAAAATCTGGTCACCCTGGAATCGACACCAAGAGCCACGTGCGGCACCTAAAAATATTTTGGCAGCACCTTGATGAAAATAGCGAGTGCCGCTTGCGGCACTAATTCAACTCTAAATTGTGCACTGCGGCACCCAACATTTGGCATCCATAAACGTACTTACCTCACTTTCCTGAACTTAGACTGGCAACTTTATTACACACAAGCTGAGCAACGCAGAGTTCGCACGCGCCCTGTTGATATATAACAGTGTTACTGTACTATAGTCTTGGTCAAGACGTCGTTTCAAATATACACTGCATTCAGTTCTTCAGCATACCTGTTGATGATAGTGAACATACCCTAGAACATAGATAAACAGAACACGTTTTCCATTCGTGACGCAACTCTTTCTGTTGCAGAAAGTTGAAAGACTGTTTATCTTGAAGCCCAAATTCAACATTGACCTGTGAGGACCTAGCCTAGCTGTGCATTGTATTTCTCGTCACGCAATAATGATTATCACATTAAATGCGGTGATGGAAACTTGAAACGCAAGAAATTTTAAAACAATATTTGATACTGCCACACTGGGGAGTTTTTCAACACCTTGTCCAACTTGAACATTTAAGCTACTTGACTTAATTCACTCTTAAATCAACGATGAAAATACGGGTATATATAAATAGAAAAACTGTCCTGCATGTCTTGTGAGTTTCCTGTAAGTTCTGTATTTAGTATCAATTCACCACTGTATTTTAATGGTCAAACTTATAAATGGTTAAACTTATATTATGTTTATCAGTGGTGTATTTAGGGGGCCATGTTCCCCCTCACAGATGGTACCTAAAATACATAAAAAACACAACTTTTACTTCAAAGGTAGCATATGTGGCACCAGATTGCATGTAAGGACACATATTTTTCAAAAATTTTCAAAGGGGAGGGGAGTTCCCCCCCCCCAGGCTGGCAATCACACAACATAATGCATGCCCCCCACCGCACGAGAGAAATCCTGGCTTCGCCACTGATTATTATCGTTATGATTGTAACAACTTCCCAAAAATTATAACCAATATTAATTTGCAGTCTTTTCTGAAAATGCCAGTCAAAGTACAAGGACCAATGACAAATTTTTAGGACACACGTACTAACAGGCATTTTACTAATCTACACACATTTTCATTTCAGTCAGAGTGCAGTCACCAATTGTTTACAAACCTATACAGTAAAATATATGTTGGGAGTCTAGTATCAGCCTTTAAGCTTAATATCTGGTGGAGTTGATGCCTCATCATGTACTGTACTACTGTAGTATACCAGGGAATAATTTAGTATTCCAATTTTGCATAGCAGTTTGGAGGAGTTTTTTTACTTTTGTAGTGTAAGTCACTGAAACCTCTATGGTTATGCACACAAAAAAATGCTACACATGTGTACATTTGTAAGCAGTTTGGCCAGCTTACAAAGCATCTTGCAATGCAATACCCTGCAAACAATAGCATAACTTTCTTTAACATGCTATACAAATTGCAGGCATGTTTATTTTTAGCCAAAGTTACTGTACCAAGTACTGCAGTGTACTGCACTATCTGTTTCATTACAGTAAAACACTTCCTGATCAAGATGGACGGAATAGGGTTTCATTTTCAATTTGAAAAGCTGCAGTGCAGTATTGTAGGTGTTATGCAGTTGAGTACAGTATCATAAAAGTAAAATAAACACTGCTTGTCCTCACATTTCCTGCATTGTACGTGCAGTATATACTGTAGGTTTGTAAATCCATCCAGGGCGACACATATTGTTAGATGGGATGTTTTTACGAGTTTTAGAAATTGATATCTACATCAAAGTATGTTGAGCCTCATAACATACACATTGCTTATTGATTCCTTGCCGTAGGCAGGCAAGAAATCTATGCGATGGTGATGTCATGTATGTGTGTGTGTGTTTGTGTATGTGAGTCGACAAATGCCCCCAACCGGGGACGGAAATGTGAATACACACCTGACAACCGGCTACACCACTGTAATTGGGGACCGTCCCCGTTTGAAATAGTGGCTTTAAATAGCCTCTTTGTGCTATATGATGCAGCAATGAAGATGTCTATTGATTCCAAAGAAATATAGGAACAGGCCCCATTTAGGTAGTGTTGTGGTACGTCCTCGTTTGCAGGCATGCGTGTGTATCCTGTTACGTCCATGGTTACCTGTGGAAAATCATATACACACTTACAAAAAGATAGGTCTATATTGATTGAAAACATTTTGAGCGTCCTCGTTTTTTGCTGTTGCAAAGCACATCTTTTTCTATCCCTGTACATGCTACAAGGTTTTTCTATGGACGTCCACGGTTGAATGGTCCCCGTTTGGCAGCATTTACAACTATGTGTGTGTGTGTGTTTGTGACGCTGCTTGTAATCGCGATATCTCAAGATAGGATTGACCGACACTTTTCATATTTGGTATATAGATTTGTCATGTTGAGAGAAAGAACCCTATTGTTTTTGGAGGAGGTGGAAGGTCATTGGAGGTCACCAAAGGTCAAAAACCGAAAACCTTGTAATCGCGTTATCTCAAGTAAGGGATGACCGACACTTTTCATGTTTGGTATATAGGTTTGTCATGTTGAGAGAAAGAACCCTATTGTTTTTGGTGAAGGTCAAAGGTCATTTGAGGTCACCAGAGGTAAAAAGCCGAAAAGCTCGTAATCGCAATATCTCAAGATAGGAATGACGGACACTTTTCATATTTGATATATAGGTTTGTCATCTTAAGAGAAAGAATCCTATTGTTTTTGGTGGAGGTCAAAAGTCATTTGAGGTCACAGAGGTCAAAGACCGAAACCTTGAAACCACGATATCTCAAGATAGGAGTGGCCTGTATGGATTTGTCATGTTGAGAGGAAGAACCCTATTGTTTTTGGTAGAGGTCAAAGGTCATCTGAGGTCACCAGAGGTCAAAAACCAAAATACCTTGTAATCGCGATATCTCGAGATAGGGATGACCGACACTTTTCATGTGTGGTATGTAGATTTGTCATGTTGAGAGGAAGAGGCCTATTTTTTGGTGAAGGTCAAAGGTCACTTGGGGTCACCGGAGTTAAAAAGCTGAAAAGCTCTTTAATCATGATATCTCAAGTTAGGGAATGATAGACACTTTTCATATTTGGTACATAGACTTGTCATTTTAAGAGAAAGAATCCTATTGTTTTTGGTGGAGGTCAAAGGTCATTTGAGGTCACTAGAGGTCAAAGACCGAAAACCTTGAAATCGCCATATGTCAAGATGGGAATGGCCTATATAGATTTGTCATGTTGAGAGGAAGAATCCTATCGTTTCTGGTAGAGGTCAAAGGTCATCTGAGGTCACCAGAGGTTAAACTGTGAAAACCTCGTAAACGGCTTGTAAACACAATATCTCCAGATAGCAATGTCCAACACTTTTCTTATTTGGTACATAGATTTGTCATGTTGCCAGGAAGAAGCCTTTTGTTTTTGTTGAAGGTCAAAGGTCATTAGAGGTCACTGGAGGTAAAAAGCTGAAAAGCTCGTAATTGCGATATCTCAAGGTAGGAATGACCGACACTTTTCATATTTGGTATATAGAATTGTCATGATGTAAGGAAGAACCTATTGTTTTTGGTGGAGGTCAAAGGTCATCTTTGGTTCCCAAAGGCCAAAAAGCAAAATTTCCCAAGAATTCCCAAGATTGTAATCTGGCATGCCTGGGGTCAAAAGGCAACATTTCCCAAGAATTCCCAAGATTGTTATATGGGGTCACCAGAGGTCAAAAAGCAAAATTTCCCAAAAATTCCCAAGATTGTTATATGGGGTCGACAGAGGTCAAAAAGCAAAATATCCCAAGAATTCCCAAGATTGTAATCTGGCGTCACTGGGGTCAAAAATAACATTTCCCCAGAATTCCCAAGATCATCATCTGGAGTTATCAGAGGCCAAAAAGCAAAAGCAAAATTTCCCAAGAATTCCCAAGATTGTTATATGGGGTCACCAGAGGTCAAAAAGCAAAATATCCCAAGAATTCCCAAGATCATGATATGGGGTCACCAGAGCTCAAAAAAGTGAAATTTTTCAAGAATTCCCAAGATAGTCATCAGGAGTCATCAGGAGTCACCAGAGGTCAAACAGCAAAATATTCCAAGTATTCCTAAGATTGTCATTTAGGGTCACCAGAGGTCAAAAAGCAAGAATTTTCAAGATCCAAGATCAATTGGAGTTGAATCCCTTTCAAGACACTTCAGATTTTTTTTTGTTATATTTGGTGGGGTTCAAAGGTCATGTGAGGTCAGCAGGGGTCAAATTGTTAAAACATAAAATGATGTAGTCAAGAAAGATAAATTTGAGGGATAAACCTCAGTGCAACAAAGCATCCCTATTCGGCAAGGAATCACTAAAGCCTTTGGGCTTTCTGGTATATACAAGAGTGTCAACAGCTTCTCAAAACTGGTGGAATGTGACTTTTACCAGAACTAATTCAAGAGTCATGAACCCCTAGCAGTCAGAGGATTAGGGTCCCTTCAGAGTGCCCCTGGAATATTTGTATTCCAGATGATCTGTGGTCTCTGTATTCTTAGGCATTTTCCCCACAAATTCATTCTACTTAATGGCAGTTTCCACCATTTTGAGTTTGATTGTATTGCATCTTCTCTTGTAACCTGTGAAATCAAACATGTACCCACTGGTTTTATTAGGGTTCTGGGAAAATAGTGGGAGACAAGCAATGTAATATCCCTTCACTTTCAAAAGTGGTGGGGGTGGAGGAATTCCCCTTCCCTCCCACCACCTGTTAATGCCCCCTCCCCTCCTCCCACCACCTGTTGATGCTCATGCTCGTATGTACAGTATGCATGGTGCCTTTCTGTGACGGTGGTGTAGAAATGAGCAAAGAGTCATACTGTGCTCTCATTCTCATCACATGGCAGTGGATGTGGAAGGGAATGGGGGGGGGGGGAGGGGTATGCACATACTGTACATTACAACTCATTTAAAGTAAAGTGAATGCTCTCTATTCTTACACCAGTCCTTATTACTTTTTTCTCCTTTAACAGATCTCTATATCAAAATGACAGCAGTTGCAAGAAATGTGCTTCTCAGATACCAGCAGTCTTTCTCTGTCCAATCGGGATGTCCCCTTCAAGCACATGTACTGAGTTTGTGTACACCTGGTGGCCTTTATTGGAGACATAGACCCTTGCCAATCATAATCTGTCAAAAGTTTGCCAGTTTGTCACATTGGGTACCTCACCAGCTGAGTGGTTCCACCTTAACAACAAAATGTGTGAAGTCATATAGAACTCAAATGATGACAAGAAGCTGGTCTTTTTCTAGAGTCCTCCAGAGAGAAGTGCCTTTAACATCTGATCAATATCCTAGCGTTAAGAGAGGAAGTTTTTCACAAGTACGCCCTGATGATGTGGCTTTCTTTGAGTCAGTTCTTCCAGGCAGAGTGGTGACAGACAGTGATGGTCTAGAAACAGCCAATACAGGCTGGATGAGAATATGCAGAGGTGAGTTATATTTACAATATTCTTTGTTGAAATATTAGGCCTGCATCTTGGTAAGGATGGAAAGAAAAATATGTGAGCTGCATTTCAGTTGATTTCCTTTAAGAGTTAACATTCAAAAGCTGCAAATCTTATGGATGTTGCTGATCTTTTTTCTTTATCCTTCTTCATAGGCATGACATGTTTGTACCCTTCCCCCTAAGATCATACATTTAAAAGTGTGTAAAATGTTTTTGATTTCGATGATAAGAGAAACCTGTGCATTCGTGATGGCGTGTGTGTTCATGTATGTGTGTATGTGCACACTTACTTTCAATTCAGATTGAGGACCTAAACAATGGATTTCAGGTCCTTAGAAGGACATGCAATAGATTTCTCATGTCCTCAGAAGTTTAACAATAGAGAGTCTATTGTTAAAGTTAGGGTACAGGAAGCAAACACAATAGAGAAAATAATGAGGTGTGTGTGTGTGTTTGTGACACATTGCTCGTTAACACGGTATTTCAAGAAGGGAAACTCTGACAGTTCTCAAACTTGGTACATAGATGCCCCATATTAAGAGGAAGAATAGGAAGCTTGGATAAATTTCATACGTAGTATGTAAATGAGTTATGATAAGAGGAAGAACTGTATTGTTTTTGATGGAGGTCAAAGGTCATTTGGGATCACCGGGGTTCAAATGCTGAAAACCTTGTTAACACGATATTTCAAGTAAGGAAGCGTGGATAAATTTCATACGTAGTATGTAGATGCGTTATGGTAAGAGAAAGAACGCCTTTATTTTTGGTGGGGTTCAAAGGTCATCTGGGGTCACTGGGGATCAAACCCTGAAACCTTGTTAATATGATATCTCAAGAAAGGAAGCTTGGACAAATTTCATACTGTGTATGTAGATGCATTATGGTAAGAGGAAGAACCCTATTGTTTTTGGTGGGGGTCAAAGGTCATCTGGATTCACTGGGGATCAAACCTTGAAAATGTTTGTTAACGTGATATCTCAAGCTAGAAAGCTTGGATTGGTTTCATATGTATTATGTAGATGCTTTATGGTGGGAAAATGAACCCTATCTTTTTGGTGGAGGTCAAAGGCCAACTGGGGTCACAGAGGGTCAAAAACCATGTTAACACGATATCTCCAGGTAGGAAGCTTGGTTGATTTCATACGTAATATGTGGATGCGTTATGGTGCGAAGATGAATGCTATCGTGTTTGGTGAAGGTCAAAGGTCAGATGGGGTCACAGGGGGTCAAACACTGAAAACCTTGTTAACACGATATCTCCAGGTAGGAAGCTTGAATAGATTTCATACTTAGTATGTGGATGCATTATGGTAAGGAGATGAACCCTATCATTTTTAGTGGCAGTCAAAGGTCATCTGAGTTCACTGGGGGTCAAACACTGAAAAACTTGTTAACACGAGATCTACAAGTAGGAAGCTTGCATAGATTTCATACTCAGTATGTGGATGTGTTAGGGTCGAGTTTAAAGGTCATCTGGGGTCACAGGGGTCAGAAAGCAAAATTTTAAGAATTCCCAAGATCGTTTCATGGGTTCACCAGAAGTCAAAAAGCAAATTTTCCCAAGAATTCCCAAGATCATCATCTTGAGTCATCAGAGGTAAAAGTGCAAAATTTCCCAGGAATTCCCAAGATCAAATGTGAACCTAAAATTATTTTTCCAACATGTTAAGATAGCACTTGGCCAGTGACTGAAAGATATGGGACATCATGGCATTATATGGAATAGAACATATATCATCAAAACCTCAATGCATTTTTGCATTCTGTTTTTTTTTTTTTTTTTTTTTGGCAAAAATAATCATCAGACATCAAAATTTCACCTTGAACAACAACTTATGGTTTTTCTACTTCCCCTCTTCACCAACCGTCAACTCCTATTTCATGCTTGTGAAAAGGTAAATAAGTTAATAGGATGACCCCATACAAATGCCTTGGCAAGGTAGCTACAGGTAATGGGTAATGTTGTATGTAATTTAGGAAAGGGAGAATGCAAAGTTACTCTAAAAAGCCTATACCCATCCCCATGGAAATTTTACTGGAAATCACTGTAGTGTGCAGGAAAACTTGATCTCTATTAAAAGGACCAGGTACAGCTGATTTTTAGCATGGACTCTGGTAGCAACTCTATGTTCAGTGCTTCTAAGAATATTAATAAACTACAGTTTCCTTCGACACATATAAAAGTCATTGAAGCCCTCATGTTCAACACAAGGAAAGTTTTAAGTATGTTGTATTTACCTCATCTGTACAAAATGGCTAAGATAAGCAAATCAGAGTTAAATAAATATTTTTAGGGCAAGAATTATTTGTTATCTCACCTTTGGAATGTATTGAAGATCTCTAAGCAATTGGTATGTAAGTAAACATTTCCAGGCCAAGAATCTTTACCTTAAAGTTATAACATTGGAGATTTACATATTTTTAGTTTGTGTAAAAAACACCCATATGATTTGAATTTTACAGAAGTATTTCTGGTATTTAGAATTTTATTTTAGTTAAAGTGGGGATGACACGGCCAAAGCATGTTTCTCAGTAAATATTCTTTGGGTACAGCTTGAAATGAAGCGAATGTTTTCCTGACTCAACTACGTCCATAAACACAGTAATACGACCTTGTAAATTCCCAATTATAGGCCAGACTCAGCCATCTGAAATCCAAAAGCGAAAAAAAGTATGTGAGCGCTTCTCAAGATCGTGACGTCATTGGAGGCACGGTTAGTAACACTGTACCAGGCAGCTCACCCATCGTTCTACACATCGAATCATGTGCATGCTAACGCATGTTAGCAGGTACATCATTGCAAACACCTGTGCTGCGATACTGTACAGCAGAGCGCGTGACCAGTGACCACATTGTGAACTATGCGTTGTTGCGCTGTGACTGCTTACCATTCACAATAGCAACGTCACTGAACAGCTCACTGAGTAAAGGCGCGCTTGTTATGGACTGTCCATACATGTTCATAGCTGTTCTGTACAGCGCGCCCTGACCAAATTCTTTTTGCACAAAAACAGAGCTGTTTATTATATGCAGGAAAGCTAAAACAGAGGCGCATATGCACGCGAACATATTGGCCAATGATATGCTTCGAAGCCCCCAATATGTTCCGCGCTTTGCGCTCTGTATGTTGGGCGGGTATTGTGATGTAATCCTTTTCAAGTTTCTAAGATATGAAACTTTCCCAAAGCGTTGCATTAGTTTCACATCTAGATACTCGTCCTTACGCGCAGTGCGGGGTGCCGCCAATTGCGTCATAAAGGTCAGGTGACCTGTTGCAGCATTTTCCGAAATTGGATTTCTGGACGTTTTTCTGCAAATTCTATTTATGCCGAACTGCGCCGGTTTTAATTGTGTGTGAGATGATACTTTTACAATACTGTACCCAATCTTGCAATACACAAAAGTTATTTTGGCCGTGTCATGCCCACTTTAACTTTGGAATCTTTTTCTTCAATGCTCAGGTCAGTCAAAACTAATACTCAAACCAAAGACAACAGATGAGGTATCAATGATACTCAAATATTGTAATGAACACAACCTTGCCGTTGTACCTCAGGGAGGAAACACTAGCTTAGTTGGTGGCAGTGTTCCAGTTTTTGATGAGATAATAATTTCAACCTCGTTGATGAATCAAGTGATTGAGTTCAATTCACTTTCAGGTAAAGTATTGTATATACACTAGTCTTCAGATTTGTGTAGTGTTTACCTGGCACCTGTTCATGGGACCTGTTCTATTCAGCCAGTCTAGAACGGGACCACTGTCAGGTGGTGTCAGTTAAAGTCAAAGTTTGTCCCTTGGGGACGTTGTTACTCCTTCTGGGAGCAGAACTCCTTCGGGAGAATTGTTTGGTTTTCGCCCCTGGCTCTTCGCCAGAGAGTCAGGGGACTTTTGGAAAAAAAAGTCTTCAGATTTGTGTAGTGTTTCACTTTTAAAGGGTACAGGACCACTTTCATTTGAAGGAGGGGGGAAGATGTTGCATGAGGACTTTTGCCTGAAATTGTAAGCATACAGACACAAAATGTAGCATTTACTTTTCCTAAAAATAACTTCTCTACTTGAATGGGGTCTGCAACCCCCCCCCCTCCCCCCCCCTCTTCGCACACAGTAAAATGTAGAAATTATTAACAAAAGTGCAGTGTGAAAATTGTCTGGCCTCCTTTCTGCATCCATTCAGATTATTCAGGTGTAGAGTCATTCATGTTGGAGTGCTTTTGTCATGGCTGCAAAACTTGCAAAACTTCATGGGCGCACGTACTTTGAAAACCAAATTTCTCGCTCACCTGGTCTACTTAATTTGGGACTAAGATGAAAATTTCTAGCTGCAGCATGATTTTCGCGGACGCAATGCATCTTTGCGTCCAGCTTTTTGCAGGCATGGCTTTTGTGCTTCTTAAACTGTAGGTTTCAGAAAGGTGGAAATTGTGGAGGTACCCATAGAAACAAGTTTAATACAAAAGTTCACTTTCACAAAACCATGAATGACTGCTTCTCAAGGTTTGTTACACAGGATATCCTTGCCTTCCTCTCAGTGTTTACATATTGTAATTGTATTATAACTGTTTCCTCTCCAGGGATATTTACATGTCAAGCTGGTTGTTATTCTGGAAAATTTAGACCTTTTTGTCCAAAAGGAAGGTTTTACAATGCCTCTAGACCTGGGAGCTAAAGGAAGCTGTCACATTGGAGGCAATGTAGCAACGAATGCAGGTGGGATACGGTTCTTGAGGTATGGTTCCTTACATGGCAGCACCCTGGGCGTTGAGGCAGTAAGTATACAAGCAAGGATGTGATATGATTATTTTAAAAAACTAATTTTTAGCTCAAACCAGCTCAAAGAGCTGTTTGAGCTATTGTGATCCGCCACCGTCACTCTGTCTATCTGTCTATCTGTCTGTCTGTCTGTCTGTCTGTCTAGTCTGTCCACAATTGCCTTTAATGCTCTCAGGTGCACACTTGTGGACCGATTTTAACGAAACTCGGACACAGTGGTCGTTGAACTTTAGGCTACCTGTTGTACACAGATTTTTGATCCAAGGTCATACGAAGTCGTTAGAGGTCAAAAGGTGGAAATATCTTTGATGTGGTATTACTTTGCGCCTGTGAGTCTGATATTTACCAAGCATGGTTTTAGTTAATCGACTATTGAAGGGCTTCCAGCTGGGTGTTAAAATGTAGGTCAAAGGTCATCCAAGGGTCATTTGCGGCCATAGTTGTAAATATTTTGAAATGCTATTTTCTCCTAGATGCATTACAAAATTATCTTCAAAATTGCTCAGAAGGACAAATGGCATGTGCAGATTACAAATTACTTCTCCAATTTGGGATGAAGGATACTTTTGATACCTTTCTAACCAATTTTGTGCCATCCCTCTATTTTTACCAGTCTCACAAAATCACTTTAACAACCTATTTTTCTGTATACTACACTCTCTTTAAAACTGTCTGTCTACAACAGGTCAGTCCTGTGAGGTTGTAAAGGTTAGTTTAAAGGGAGCTGCTTAGCTTCAGGGCAGTATGTTATGAACAATTTCTGTATTGTGTGTGGTGATGTAGAAGGTCTGTTGGCACAGTTCCCTGGTTGGAATCATAATTCATCATCGTGCATGAGTTGTAATTGACAATACCTCTTCCTTGCAAAGTTACCTGTTCTCCTGGTAACTATATTCTAAGTTCCTTGTGGCAGCAGAGAGCTAATACCAGATTGTTTATTAACTGTAACTTTATAATAATGTGTGTAAAAACCAGAGGCTACTGGGCTCTTAGGTTGTGCAATATCTAGCAGTTGAAGGCAAGGATTGCACTGCTAAGGTCAGACAGTAATCAAGACATAAGAAGTTGATACGAAAGAGGTCTGTCCTTTGCTACTTGTCAAGTAAGACTTGGGGATTTTATCCACTGCCTTAACATTCACACTTCTCAGATTTTAAATATGAATCTTTGGACCTGTGGTAATGCATATATGTGAGTACATCAATATTGCTTGATGTCAAAACTGTTCTGTTAATTAGTGTCTTGATTACTGTAGCTCACTCTGACTGTGATATTGAATAACATCTCTCTTCATAGATAATTGGTATGGTAATGCTTTGAACTTAAAATAGGTTATTTCTGTTATTTTCACTGGGGACAAAGGGGGAATTTCCTTACCTTGCTTTTGAGAAAGGGGGGGGGAGGGGGTAAGGTCTCGATTTTTTATTTGCATTTTAGTAATATTGGGAAAGACATGTATTTGTTTTGATCGTTTCCAGCAATCACACCATGCAGTGATGTACACAGGGTTTTGCGAGGGGGGGGGGAGAGAAGGGCCGACCCCAAAGTTTGCCCAGGTTTGAGCGTCTGCACCATTGGTGCTCTAGTTAGGATATTGTGTTTGGATGTGTTCGTATATCTGAAACAGCCGTAAAGGCAGTGATACAGACAGTTGGAAAAGGTGGGAGTTCACTAGGCATGAGGTCAAGGGGAAAAGATCTGGGGGCATCAAAGGGAATGGGCAAAGTCCTCAGGATGTTGTCAATTTACGTAATTTGAGAAGGTAGTCATGCAGATGCAAGATCTCTTAGTGTGTCTTGTCATTGCTTCGAAGCTTTGATATTTACCTTTACATGGGTACTCTTATGCAAAAGGGGAACTAGCATCTTATCAATTTGAAATTCAAGTTATTATTCTCCACGTCAGTAGCTTTAAAAGGTGGTTTATTCATTTCCTTGTAATGGCAATTATGGAGCACTTTAAAATAAATGAAAAAGTGCCGTAGAAGCGAGAGTTTCCTTTTGAAATGTAACTAAGGCAAAATTCCATGGAGTGTTTACCAGATGTTTCTTTCATTCTCTGTCTCTTCATATATACAAAGACAAATTAAGTGTTTCTATTGATCATTGTAAACCACAATAGGTATACATTGCTTGTAAATTATAATAGGCAGTTTTGAGTTCTGTTAATGCTTAATCACGAAACAGGCCAAAAGCTTGCAAACTCTTAGGGATGCAAATTCACAGCCCTTTTAAAGAAAAAGTTTGCATTAAAAGTGCTGATTTGCAAAACAAATGCATTAGTTTAAAGTGCTGATTTGCAAAGCAAAATGATATTCTGTGTAAATAATCCCATGTCTGTATCATAATGTTCACAAGGAAGATCTCACTATTCATTGAATTTAACTTTATGTGCTATCAATATTTCTTTTTGTTATTGTAAGGTGCAATATTACTGTAGGTAAGAGTTCATGCTGTGCATTTGCATGCCATACAGTATCAAAACAAGTTGGTGTTGAGTGACATGGGAATGATTATGTAGTTGAGAGTTGGCAGTTGCTCAGATTAGAATCTAGAGAGGGAGGGAGGAAGTCTTCACCCTCAAACATGTTTCAGGGGGAGTTTGCTGGTATTAACAGGGGTGATCTCTATTAGTCCTGACATTAGATGCAACATGGGCAAAACTAGCATGTAGTGAAAAGCTTTTCAACTTCTGCTTTTGTTTAAGAAAGTTTGCACTTCATTCACATTGCCTAGATTGTGAACACTGCTACAGTTCTGCTGGTGTGAACTGTGACAGACTTGCTATATGTCATCTACCAGCAGATGAGAAACCTGTATGGGTTAATGGGGTATTAAGGTGCATAGAAATGAATATGGTACCGTTGGTACCTTCATGTACTATTTTTTAATTGAAATTGTGCGTTCCATTCTTTTTTTCAGTGTACGTCTTCAATTCACAATGAACTTTGACTTA
The DNA here is from genome assembly GCA_029531755.1 of Holothuria leucospilota. Classification (NCBI taxonomy): domain Eukaryota; kingdom Metazoa; phylum Echinodermata; class Holothuroidea; order Aspidochirotida; family Holothuriidae; genus Holothuria; species Holothuria leucospilota. Next base: position 23,070 of record JAIZAY010000365.1, on the reverse strand, counting down.
AATTGTTGATTGGCTTTACAAACAGCAGCTGTAAATGAGGATTTATGTTCATATCGAAATATCACATCTTATCTGGGGAAATGCTGCATCACAGAAATAAAGCCACTGGCCCTTGAGCAGGATTGAATATTGGTGAAAAATCAAGAGGTTTGCCAGATTTGAAGGGAGAGCTTTTAATTACCAATTGTAGCCTTTGACTGTGTCAGAGGATGCACCCTTCCACCTCCCCAACCCTCTTGGCTCTATATAGCATGTTCGATTTGCTTCCCCTTGCTTACACAAATGTCCAGCTTGGGTGATGATGAACATGCGTAGTTGGGTGAAATAAACAAACATTTTCCCATAAGTTTCAGAGAAGTTGGTACACAATAACCAGTGGCAGAGCATGTGACAGTGCAATGTCTGTGCGTGCTACAAAGGCTCACTACAGTGAATGTACATTACTTCGAAAAAATGCTCCTTTGGAAAAGTCTTGAGAAATAGAACCTACGTGACATTTCAGCATCATCCTCTTTCCCAAGTCTCATGTTGCCCAATTGTTTTTGCATGTTCAGAAACTGTACGTTAACCAGGACTTGTTGTTTATGTAGCGGCCCTGTTGTCGCATAGGACAATATGATACTTCCTCCAGTAACTGGCCTTAGGGGTCGATCACTTGGGCGTGGCGTGAGTAAGTGCGAATGCTGCTGTCACAGGCTAATCGACTGGCATCCTGCCAGACACAAGTTGACTTACGCGAGTAATCGAACATGCTACCAGCTGAACCATATTGAAAGAATGATTGTAACATGTAGATGACATGCAGTCTTGTCTTATATGAAATTTCAGCCCCCCCCCCCCCCCAAAAAAAAGAAAAAATAATAGAATTTCATTTCTCAAAATGGATTGCGTACTAGGAAGGTTGGAGATGATGTTCTGCATCTATCTTGCATATTAGTAATGAGAAAGTTTTATTCAACAGTGTGTTTGTTAGTTAGCCTAGCATTGGTATCAGTTTAGAGAAAATGTATGGTAGGCAGCCATAATGTTTGTGAAAAAAAGTAAAAAACCCACAATAGCTGGTCTCTGCTTGTAAAACAATTACCATCAAGAACCTTATACTGTTCCCAAAGTACGATGGCAGACAGTTGCCGTTGTGAAGCCTTGTAAAAGCCTGATGTATAAACCACATGCATAGATGGACAATAAAAGACTGTTATACAGCAAACCATACATAGTGCATGGGTTAATAATTTCTTATGGAACAATGAAATGCATGTCTGCGTTTGTTATGAATAGTACCACTGAAACTTCTGTGACATTAAATAGCTAACTAATTGAAAGTATTTTACAGTGGGAGAAGTAGCTTGTTTGAAGCTTAGCATTACACTTTCCTTTTCTACATAAGCTTGTACTCTACAAAAAGTTAATCACCTCAAAGTGTTTGAAGTGAAAGAAGGTTGCATGCAGTTAACTTCCTTAAAGGAAAAATATCTGCTGCACTCAGCATCATTTTAAAACTGTTTTGATATAAATACCTTTAATTATCAGTTAAAATTGGCAGGGTGGCAGTACAGACATTTGCTTAATGCTGAAAATTTTTCCCTTGTATTAAAATGTTTGGTTAGAAATGTAATCATCTTGATCTACAGAAGCATGCATACAGTGGTTGACTGCCCTCTGTTCTGCCAAAGTGTCTTTGTTCTGATTTGCGCGTTCCAACAGTGAGGGTCTGTGTTAGGCTTTATACTTTCATTGTTAAAATTTTCACATTCAAGTTTAAGTGACCCTCCCAATTTGACAACCTTGTTATGGGTTTGATGTATTCATAATCCAAATTTTCAATTTCAAGTCTATTTAAATGTGACAAATTGCTCCCCATGTTCCATTGGAAAAGAAGATGGAACCTTCCATTCTGACAACTTGGTTATAGGCTTGACATGTGAGTGTACATGAGTGACAACGAGTCCATACTGTTAGTAGTGCTAAAACAGGTAAATTTGCCAAAGTATGAGTTCAAGTACATAATCACTATAGAATAGACGAGTTGGGAAGTTGGATTTTGCTGTACCATGTAGTACCACAGATCAAGTCCATGGATATTTTCGTACGGATGCAAAGATTTCCAGTGACTGTTTTCTTGTCTTCCACAATTTACCGCCATTCTGCCCAACCTTTTTAGTCCAAGTTAAGGTAATAACTTCAGAAAGAACAATTTTTTCCTAAAAAAATCCTTTTTTGGCCCCTGACTGATGTCTAGAGAACCATAATTTTTAAACTCAAAAATTGTGAGTGCTTACCCAGAATATCTTTTTTGCACATGCAGACTCTGTTTTGGTATACTTTCCTTCCCAGCATGCATTGTGTATCGAAGTTTCCCAACTTGCTTATTGTCTAGACATATCAAGTAATGCCTTCCCTTTCACCAAGTCACAATGCATCTTTTTCAGGTTTTAGCTGATGGAGAGATCTTCGATGGCCTCTCTTCCTTGCGTAAAGACAACACTGGTTATGATCTCAAACAATTATTGATTGGTTCAGAAGGCACACTAGGGATAATAACAGCTGTGTGTATTCTGTGTCCCTCCAAGCCACGGTCTGTAAATCTGGCTTTGTTAGGTAAGATATCAAGAGGATGTAACAGAAACTTTTGCAAGTAATCATTCATATCAATATTCCCTTCCCACAGCATAGGACACCTGTGGAAGCAATGCACTTATTGTAGACATGCCTTGCAGAGTTGAAAGGTGGAATCATTAAATGAAGAGTTTAATAGGTGAAAAGAACTATTTTTGATTTGTGAAGGAGGAACTAAAAAATCTAGACATTCACTATTTTGGATATGGAAGTGGAACTATAGTAAATCAAAATAGCAGAACTGAGTTTATTTGATTTGTTACCTAAAGACAACTAGCTAAACAGTGCTGATGTCATCGGATCACAACCATTGTCATTGCTTTGTTTTCTTTGTTTTGGATTTATTTTTTTTTACATGATGTATGCTTCATGTGGGGTGTTGAATTGGAAATTCACTACACCCACTCAGACATTAACATTACAAAAGCATGACACTACATTGTGAAATTACAAGATAACAAAACAGTGTTGGTTAATGTGAGATAAGATATGTCACATGTGCCTGCTTATGTTCACTTTGCAGGGCCGGATCCAGGAATATGAGAAAGGGGTGTAACCGTCTGCAGAAAGTGCATGGTGCAAAAAGATGGACTTTGAGATGTAAAATTCTGTTCCAAAAATGATTGCTTTGCCGAAAATAGGGGCTGCATGCCCCTTATGCCCCCCCCCCTTGGATCCGGCCCTGCTTTGGGTTAAATATGTGACAACTTTACACGTTGACATTTCAAGAACTACGAATATGACTTGAATGCAAATTTGACCAGAATGAGATGAGTGTTTTTCTTTTTGCCATGTCAAAACCAAAGCTTAGATTTGATAAACCATCCTGTTTATAGTTACATTTGAAATTGTCTCTCAGCAGACCCTTTGACTGTACAATGGTGTTAATTACAAATGCATCCCTATGTACCTAAATATACAAAATGTCCACTTTGGACATCCAAATATTGAATCACAGCGAACCAAAAATATCTACAAAAATATGTCGGTGCATGCGTAATATATGACTTTCACTTTTTCTGTTAGTGAAGTGTCTGCAAGAATTTGGGCCATATGCTTTCTCTTTTGAAAAAGGATCGTCCATTTGAACAAGTCAACCATATTCTCCTCCAACCGCTGTAAAATTGTACCTAGGGCATTGTTTTCAACAGTGTGGTAGTGAGTACATACGTATTCTTCTATTAGAGCATGCGCATGTTTTTGTCATTGTGAAAGTGGATCTAAATTCATACTCATACATTTAAAAAGTTATATGCATTACTGCTAGCACATCTTGTTTGGTACTGTTTTTTTGCAATTTTATGGAAAGGTCACATCATCCATCAAAGGTTTTTGGAAACTCATCTTTGGCCCGCTACCCACCTTTTCCAGAAAGATGCAGTAAGCCTTAAGTTCAAACAGATTGGTGTGGATTAATCCTTCTTTCTCTTCCTTCTTTTTTTATGATTTACTTGAGGATGAAAAGCATCTTCATATTTTTCAGTAATGGAAGTAAATTGTTATCTCATTTTTAAAGGTTGTAGGAGTTTCCAGGCAGTGTTAGACATCTACAAATTCAGCAAAGAGAAACTGGGAGAGATTCTGTCAGCCTTTGAACTGATAGACTCTGAATGCATGAAGGTGAGTTAAGTGAATGCAAAATGCCAACTTCTTTTAACTGAAAAAAAAAAATTGGGTGAAACCAGCTTTCATTTTCACTTTTTGTGTAAGTGACCAGAATACATTTTACAGCTTACTGTTGACACTGTACCTGGAGTCGTCATGACGGCCAACCCAGTCCAGTTGTTGAAGAATGGTCCCAAAATTCCCCGAGGGAGCAATAATTCACACTTGATAGTAAACTAAAACTTCCATAGTAAACTTAAACTGTACTAGCTATCTATAGTGCATTATAAATACTATTTGTGCACTGTTGTACTCCACTAGTCTCTGATTACTCTTGGAAGGTAATTGGTGGTTACTTAAGAACCAGTTTGTGCAGTAGAGCATTCAGTGAGGCTAATGTTACAAACTCAGGTAGATACTTAAAGGGGCACATTGAGTTGATATCGATAACTAAACGAGGGTGTTGAAGGGTACTGCCACATGACAATGCTTATAATTAGCATAATAAGTCAAGTTTCACATCCAATAGTTATGCAGAAAGCTTCATAGTTATGAAGTTTTTGGTATCCTGGCTTGTAACAGTTGTGTGTATGTATAGCCTAATTTAAAAAAAGTGTCTAGTCACGAATTTTTGAAAACTGATTTGAATCGATAATTACTGACTCGCAGAACATTTATATGTATGTAGGATATAGAGATTGCCTAAGTTTGACCTTTTTTCATTAGTATGTGAAGAAAACTTAACAGGTTTGGAAAAGTTTGGTGAATTTTGTGAACCAACTCAATGTGCCGCTTTAATCTCCCCTGTTTTTGGCCAAAAACAGGGGACTCAGTGGTATTCCCTTATAGGCAGTGAAGATCCTAATGTTTCATATGTATTAAGCACCTTGTCAAATCCTCAGGCTGCATCTCCCTCAGCTAAACTGCATGGACTACAAGCTTGCTTGGTTGCTACACATGCATTACAATGGCAGCATAATTAAAAGAACTCCTGTGATCATAATCTGTATAGTGATGAAACATCCCTGAACTACAGCAGGTTTGCTAAGGAAACCACAGCTTAGCTGAGGCAGCTGCGGCTTGGCTTTTTGAGATGGTGCCTCACAATGATTGTTCTCCTCATTGTCTGGTTAAGACTTTTGCAGTCAGTCCAGAGTGAATGCAAATTTTACTCGTCAAACTCAAACGGCAAACTCATTGTTTGGTGGTAGGTGAGTGATGCATCTTTGCATCTTGGGGTGGGCATTGTTTGGTGGTAAGTAATGCATGTCGGGTGGGCATTGCTTGGTGGTAAGTAATGCATCGTGGGTGGGCATTGTTTAATGGTAAGTGATGCATCTTGGGGTGGGCATTGTTTGGTGGTAAGTAATGCATCTCGGGGTGGGCATTGTTTGGTGGTGAGTGATGCATCTTGGGGTGATTATTGTTTGGTGGTAAGTAATGCATGTCGGGTGGGCATTGCTTGGTGGTAAGTAACGCATCGTGGGTGGGCATTGTTTAATGGTAAGTGATGCATCTTGGAGTGGGCAATGTTTGGTGGTAAGTAATTTATCTCGGGGTGGGCATTGTCTGGTGGTAAGTGATGCATCTTGGGGAGTCCATTGTTTGGTGGTAAGTGATGCTTTTTGGGGTGGGCATTGTTTGGTGGTAAGTGATGCATCTTGGGGTGTTCATTGTTTGGTGGTGAGTGATGCATCTTGGGGTGGGCATAGTTTGGTGGTAAGTGATGCATCTTGAGGTGGGACATTAGGATGGCCATGCGTCTGGCTTTTCAATGGATTGTCCGGCTTTTGGACAGCCTGTCCTCCGTCTGGCAATACTTGATGTCGGATGTTGATTTGTGCTCCTTTTTAAGATCTTTGGAGTCGCAGTGAAAAACCTTACAAATTACAAATGAAAGTATATCTATCATGAACAAGTTCATCTCCATCATATATGTTAGTACCTTGTGAAAAAAGTCTGCGGATAGGCCTGTATCTCAAAATCTAAGCGGTAACGCATTTAGTCACATTGGCAAATGACCATATGATCCCCATGTGCTGTCAGTTTGATTAGCCACTGAAACAATGTGTTTAACCCAGTGGGTGTATAAAACAATTGTCTGTGTATGTGCCTTCACAATACTGGTGTGTAACAGTGACCTGACATGGCTAAAACTGTCATGTCATCCCTTTTAAAAACTGGAAGTGGTCTCCCTGTGAGACATAGCATGTAAAAACGTTACTACCTTTGTTCCATCTTGTAAGTCTCTTTGGAGAAACATTTATTAACTGTTTAGTTCTCAGAAATCCTGTAGTTCTAAGCAATTTACTTTGCTATCTTTTATTTGTAAAGAAATGTGAAAAATTGTATGATGCTACTTTTTGCAGATTCAAGAAACTTATGGTGGCCATGTCAATCCTCTTCAGGATGAGACCTTACCATTCTATGTTGTCGTGGAAACATCTGGTTCTAATGAAGACCACGATGAGCTAAAGATGTCATCGTTTCTGGAGGAAGTCATGGGGAGAGGATATGTGGTAGATGGTACCATCGCTAGTGATTCCTCAAAGTTTCAGGTGTGTGAACTGTAAAGTAGCATGATGGAGCCAACTTCATTCATTAATTCTGGCTAATAGTCAAAGGGAGAGCCCCAGGGAAGGGGAATGGCATCCCTTTGAGGAATTTTCCCCCTAGACAATTTGCAAACAGAAACTTCTGTTACCTTAAGGTATGTATAACATGTCTGCCCTCCCCCTTCCTGGAAAATATCTCCCCCATCCCCTGGGAGTTATGTTATTCCCTTAAACACTTCATCTGGCTACTGGTGTGGTTCATTTCACCATGAATAATTTGATTCTGTGATTCAGCAAAGCTCAGATAATGTAGATGACATCTTTGGTATATTACATATATAGCTATGTCTAAAGTTCAGGAGCAGTCTGCCAAAATATTGTGTAAATCCTCAAATATCCTTTTTATTTCCCTCGCCAGTATCTGCAGTAAGATTTTAAACAAAGCGGTGTTGCTGATTATAGGGAAATCAAGATGGTAGCTGGCATGAATTTAAAAAATGTTTTTTTAGATATTGTTACATATTTGAAATAGCTTAAGGGGTAAAATGAGACAATTCAAATTAGGGTAACTGCTTTGGCTGGTAAGATTTTTACTCTGAGTTTATTGAGGCCCAATAAAAGTTTGCATTGGCAGAAATGTTGCAAACTTTTTGTTGAGTTTACACTGTAGGGAGTCAGTGATCTAAATTTGTCTTTAAGTTCTCCCCTGTCATAGTTCAACAAAACTGAAAAGAGATAAGAAATGTATCCATTTTTTTCTCTACCGACCGGTGTTCAATTTAGAAACTACGTTCAAGTTTTTGGTATAGTTAGGTTATATATGAAGATCAGAGTAGCTTGGCATATAAGTGGTATACTCCTTAGAGGTAGCAAGTGTCAGTTTGTATTCTCCTGCAGTATCAGATGAACCTATGAAACAAAGCTTTAATTCTTGTCAGTGGTCCAGTGAGGAAGGAGTGGCATCTGATACCATCACATGTAGTGAAGGATTATAATGGAAGTCAATAGGCACAGGGAACCGGGGAAGGGGGGACAGGGGGAGCAACCGCCCCACTCTGAGTGGTGGGGGGCGGAAATCTCATTTCACTCCTCCACTTTGGATGACATGCCAAAGTATGGCATTGAATAGGATGAAAATACTTCAAAGTTTGTCAAATATTGCAGCACTTTGCATCTAGGGCACTTCAAATGGTCAAAAATTTCTAAAGGGGAGAGGGACACCCACCCCTTAGACCCCCCAGGATACTGATCACTAACATTTACTTCTGCCCCCCCCCCCCCCACACTTTCAATAGCTTCCTACGCTTATGAAGTCTTAATATAACAAGGCACCATGTTGAAATAGCAAAGCTTTAGCTGCCCCAGGATTTGTAATTGTACACCTAGCAATAGCTGGATTACTATAATCCTGCTGTTGTAATGTGCATAGCAACAAAGTATGGCTGCATCCCCTGTTGCTTTTCTGATTCAGCTACAGCTTAGATGAGGCAGCTGCAGCCTGAGCTTTTGACATGATGTCTAGCAAGTATGTGCCATTTTTGTTGTGAGAGGAAAGATGAAACAGAATATAAAGAAGGACAAAGTTCAGGAAGAGAGTATGAAATGTCAGAATTTGTCATTTAAATTGGTTGCAACATCATGGGTAATTCTTGGGTTAAAGGGGCTTATTGAGTTGATATTGATCATTATGTAACAAGTTTGAAGGAAATCTTTGCATGAAAATGTTTCTAATTAGCCTCATTACTCATGTATCACTTCCTATAGTTACCAAAAATGTGAGAAATTGTTTCCGTGGACAGGGGTTGCATATGGTACATACCTAATGGTAAAAAGTGTCTGGTCACGAATTTGTAATAAATGATTTTAATCATTAATTATGTCGGGGGTGGATAACACCTTATCTCCGTCCTGAACAGTCCATTTAGGGTTTCCGTACAGGATGTGATGTAATCCCACAATCCATTGCAGTTGGGTGGGTATATAAGGAGTTGCGCACATGTGCTCGCTCTCTTCTTCTTCTAGTTAGCAGTGGGGCCTGTGTTGTTCGGACCCATCCCAGGTCTAAGCGCAGTTGTTTGGTAATCGAATTTGCCTATATTCACACATTTTCCCTCGTCAAACCTTAACTCTGACCCTCTAGGACTTGATTTGGATGAATGTAGTGTTTTTCCACCAGTTGGGTTATGATTAATTCGAAGAATGTGTAACGTCTTTTTGGCTTGGACCCTATGCAGTGTCTAGGCTCCGAGGATACATGGTTACTTGGATGAGGCTGTGGTAGGCTACATCGTAATTACTATATCATGTGCATGTAATCTGTCACACCAAGAACTTCTGGATTTGGGTGGCGATCTTTGTGTTTGATTAACCGAGTAACTCTAGAAATTGGGGGCGCTGTTGTTTGTTTACATTTTGCGGAGGCTAGGCTCCGTATAATAAGCTTAGGCTGTACTGAATGTTAACTAATTGTTGGTAGGCTACGTTAACGGTAACAGTTATGGTATAGGCCCCTGGGCTTTACAAATGTGTTTGATAGTTAACCATTGGGTGTTGTACTGGGTAATGATGTGACCTAACAGTGATTTGAGTAGTTGATTGTCCTATATTTATGTAAGTGTTTATGATATTGTGTCCCTTTGGGAGTATATCCAACTGTTAACATGGTGTGTTTTCTATTGTTTTCCAGTTGTGGAGTTGCTCCCAGAGGTACTCTTTCTTTCTCTCACTCTCTTTCTTTGATCTCTTCAGTCATCGTTTGAGGTCTATTCTTTTGTAGTCCTTAACACGCTGTGTATTATCATTCCCATTAATTACTAGTGGCGTGAGAATATATCATCCCAATCACTAAAGTGAGAGTTGTTCATCATTTGTGTCCTGTGAGAGTCCAGTTGGGAAACCCCAGCAAATATTTGGATCACTCCGATCCACGACAATTACCCTATTATTGCCATTTCAGATGAGTAGAATCCCTCAGTTTGACCATTTACCATCAATTTGTGAGTAAATTTCAACAGATGTGAAAAAAATTATGAATTTAGTGAACCACTTCAATAGGCCCCTTTAATATTCAAATTAGAAACTATACAACTGAGGAAGGTAATAATTGGTAATTGTAGGTGTTCCAAGACCTAGCTTTTGTAACTGGATACTGATGTCTGACTAGTGCTGACACTAGGTCTCAGAATTGGGGGGGGGGGAGGATTCCCTCTTCCAAAATATTTGAGATTTTGGTTGAAAAGAGGCACCAGTTGCAATGTAAAAAGGAAGCTGTTTCACAACAGGTTTCAGAATAGGAGCAGGAAATTTCCACAGGTAATTTTAAAATTTGGATGATTTTTGAGAAGAGTGCAGAAATAGCACAATGCTGCTGCATAATGCTAGAACTGTGGGCGACATGATTCTTGTTTTCCTTTTCCTGAAATTAAAGTCACCTAATTTCAGGAGTCTTGAAGTCAAAATACTAAGTGTAAGGCATAGGTATAGGGGATATTTTTTTCCTAAGATGATCTGAGCTGTTTTTTGCCTGAACAAAATCTTAATTGCACTAGAAAATTGCCTGGTATTTTCCAAAAACCTGCCCCTCAAAATAGGTTCTCCTGTTCTCTAGAGGGCTTCAGCCCTCCACCCCTCCCAGCCTCTCTTGTGGTATGCCTATCATGATGAGTTCCCTGAAGGTGTTAGTATTATTACAATCTTACTTTCACCAGTATGGTCTGTATTCATTCATTAAGAGCCTCTACTGTAGTATGCTGTATAACACAGTTGATAAAAATGAAGATCCATGCTGAATCAAAGATGCTTAAAATGTTGTCTTCGAAACCTCACTTTCTATGGGCTAAGTGTGGTATATCACATTTCCAACCGCATTGCCAGAGGCCATTTATTATCGCTACACCAAGGCTGTATTCCACTCAGTTTACAAACAATAAGACAGTGGATTAGGCAGGATTGTAAACAAAACTCATCCAAGGGCCTGGCTGCGCTCTCTTTGAAAGTGTTTCTGGAGTTTCAGTCAACTGGCTAGGGTTTCCTAGAGCTGGATTAAAAGTCAAAATATGGGATATTATTCTCTGCTTAGCAGCAAAATGTGTAATTGGGCAAGGGAAGAACTCAGCTGGACATTTTAATGTGACCAATTCATCATAAAAGCAGGGTTGGGCCCAAAATGGTCTGAAAGGCCCCCAAATTCTGATATTAAGCTGTATGGCCTCACACCTGAATTTTATTGCCTGCTATTAAGTAGAGCAACTTATGACACACAGACATATGAGATATTTGTCTCTATAAATAAAATGATATGTTGAAAAAGGTAAAAATGTTGAGTTTCCCAAAATGTGGCAGACAAAAAAGGGGTATTTTGAAACTTTTTCTTGCCGTCAGAACCAGGCAGGATGTATGAAAGACAGCATTAGGCTATACAAGGCTTGGAGCTCACACTTTTGCCTGTATTGTAAGGTATGCATGCTGAGAAACATGGCACAAGGCAACTGTAGTATCACACTCCAGACATAATCTGTCTCTGTTGTTCTTCCTTTTAGAGCATGTGGAGTCTCAGAGAAGGCATTGCAGCAAGGTTGATGAAAGCTGGTGTTGTCTACAATTACGATCTGTCTTTTTCAATTGAAGGCTTTTACGAATTAGTGGACGTCATGAGAGAAAAGTTGAAAGGGAATGCATTGCACGTTTGCGGTTATGGGCACCTTGGAGATGGACATCTCCACTTGAATGCTGTGGGACCAACTCTGAGCAAAGAATTTTTGTCGCTGATCGAGCCCTATGTTTTCGAGTGGACGTCTGATCGAGGGGGTAGCATCAGTGCAGAGCATGGTGTTGGGTTTAAGAAGCGAGACGCGATTCATTTCAGCAAAACTGAGAAACAGATTGGCATTATGCAAAAGGTGAAGTCAGTTTTCGATCCAAAAGGAATTTTGAATCCATATAAGACAATTCCAAGTGGTAGCTGATTTTTAAGAAGGTAAAGAAACAGGAGTATCATTTAACATTTTATATCAGCTCAAATCTATGAGAGTTTATGCAAAAAATGAAAGGTGCAATAAAGAAAAAATTATGTAATTTTGCTGTAAAAAGAACAAATTTGCTATATACATGGGGTCAGTGTGCATGTTTGTTGTGTGCTTAGTGAATTCATTCACCTTGAAGTATCACCCAACCTGGACCTTGTAGAAAATAAATTAAAATGTAATTATTTTTCATTTGTTTACCTTCAGAGGAATAAGACATGTTGGAAAAAGACTGCTGATTAATGTGAGGCTATGATGTCATGTGTGCTTGCTTCAAGTTCACTTTGTGTTGAAAATGTGACAGCTTTAACTGCTTTTATCTACATAATCAACCACACTTCCAGTTTCTGTGCAAACTTCACCAGAGTGCTTAGAATAAGTATACTTCTAACATATCAAAACTTGATTTGAGCTTGGACCCTTCTTTTAAGCTATGCACTACTCAGGAATGATGCAGGGCCATAAAAGGACATGGATATGTAGGCCATATTGAACGCCACTATGTAGTGAAGCAAGTGGATTGCATAATAGCATGGGGTCCATTATCTAATGTAAAGACCTTTGATGGAGTCCATTTCCAACCATGTTTACCTGGTGAAATTTTGTTCCCAGTGAAAACTCATACTTTATTATTATATTTCATTAAAAATATGCAAATTGTGTACTGCTTGACAGTTTTGTAAAACCATGTCAAGGTTGCTTATGTATTCATTATGAAAGTTTTGACTATTTTTTTGGGGGGGGGGCAAGTTGTTCTGTGAAATTTTCACCATTCAGTATGCTGCAAATTCACTCCAAGAACCAGTGGAGCAAATGGGATTTAGTTTGCTCCACTGGTGCCTGCTTTCATAGCTTGTACTCTGAATATGCCCTAACATCCACTAACCATGCAATCTGACAGATGTTTTTGTGATTATAAATGTATTTCCAACTTAAGTATTCATGTCACAAAGGGGAGAAAATTAATTCTTGTAGTGTGTATTCAGCTATACAGTGGAAAAAATTTAATGGCAAAGCTTGTGCAGAGATTTTATGTAAGGTACAGTAAGATGATAAGTTCATCTCCAGTCCACACGTACTTTCAAAGGGTTCAATAGTTATAAAATAATAATTATATATCATCCCTTTTAATATTTACACAAAGGAAGAAATATAGTCTGTATGTATTTAGGAGGTAAGCTGTCACCAGGTAAATGTGCATCAGAATACAACTGGCGCATATCTCACTTGTGCACAATGATGTTAGCTGGCCTATTCTGGCAGCATTTTGGTAGGGGACCTTTATAAAGCAGAAAAATTTTTGTTTACGTATAGTTCAAATCTTGTAGCAATATTCCCTCATAACTCAAGCTGTACTTTTCTGAAGGAGGGCTACTTTTGTCATTATATACCTTCAGTATGCCTCAGTGTCAGATAATATGGTGGAGGGTGGGCATAATACCACAAAGCCATTTGCTATTTTCCAAACTTGACTTTAAGACTTTCTGACCTTGAAAGCTGGTCTACAAAGAATATCTTGATAACATTCTGTGTTGATTAATTTGAATCTTTGTAATATGATAAGTTTAAGTTAATATGTCATGTATGGGTGTCAACATTGCAAAAACTATTAAATCTATCATGATCCAGTTGGTCCAGGTGACATCACAGATTTCCCACCATACATTGTGGCTCTTGGAACTTCATATTCGTAAAGATATTCAAAAGCGGCAATGCTATTGAGTTGAGTTTCTAGTATCTATCAGGTTTTGTTTACTGTTTGTAGCCATTACAATTATACCTTCAGAAAGGTTGTCTCTTGCAATGTGTAGTAGGAGAGATTCCCAAATGATTTGAGCTGCAGCCATTAGTGAATGATAAGGGCAACGTCATTCAATTATAGTACATAATTTATTTTAGGGCTATTGACCTTCCTTGTGTTAAGCCCCCTCCCCCCCCCCCGCTCTTTGCAGTAACATCCTCCCTCTCTATTAAGTGAAAGGTGCTAAATTCAGTACTAAGTTGTTGATTAGTCTTCGTGAAAACTTTGTACTGTTTTGCTTGGGAAAGAAACTTGAATATTATTTGGGCATACAGCTGTCAAGCATTCCTTGGAGATATTTGTATAATTTAACATTACATATTTATAGTCAGCTGATCTTTGTTTAATTATGCATATTTAAATTATTGGACAGACTTTGGTCTCAAATTTTAAGGACTGAGAGCTAATGCTTGCCAATTATAAATACCTTTGGAAAGAAGAACTTGTATATTTTTGTGTATTTAAGGTAGATGTTTTGCATAGCATACATAATTGGTGAAAAGTTTTGTTAATGAACAATTCATACCTCATTTAGTGCTTACTTATAATATTCATAATTGTTGTGATTAATTTTAATTTGTAGCAATACCTCACGTTTATGACTGCCACATGCATATAACAACTACAACCAGGGAAATGGTGATTGTGATGGTGTGCATTACAGGGTCTTGCATTAAAGTCATGGTCAAAGGTAGCCTGCTTAGGAGCTCTCTGTGACCTTTACCAGATAGTCTTGCTACCTTCCCTCGGGCCTGTTGGCGAAAGTCAAAGATTCGCATCACAGAGCCCTAAAGATGTTGTAATCAATATTAGGGAAATTTAGTGCAAGTATTGATGTAACCCTACTTCATAGTGGTGTTCCTTGTGTAGGCATAAATGCAGTTTTGCTGTATCTGTGAGTACTAAGTAGGTGTCAAAATGTACTAACCTCCTGTTTGTGCATAGTGCTATACAATGGTAGACAATGCATACATTAAATCGCATAATTTAACCAATTTTATCCTGACTATGTTGATGGAGTTTCTGTCTGTTCTCTGACGTGAATGAAATGTTTTGATAGGAATGTCTGCAGACGTTACTTGTTTTATAGTGATTAGCTGAACGCATGAAAGTTTGAAGGACTCATACCGCATGTGCCTATGTCAATGCGTGGAAACACTTCAGCTCATTCATAAATTGGTTTTGCCCTTAAGGCTTCCATGCCAGGAACAAAATTGACACCTAGCTTATTTGATATCATAAACATGTGTATGTTATAAAACTTTATACCTTCTAGTATGTGTTTGAAAGAAATGTTAACAAAAGTTGCAATTATTGTTTGAAGGAGCTTATTCTAATTGACAAAATATTACCGTAGACTTAAAGGCAATAGGCAGTCGCCCCAAAATTGCTTTGAAAAATCAGCAAACTCTTGCAACACTGTCTTATTTGCCTTACAAGAACCTCTGAAGATGTTTTTAACATAACTATTACAAACAAAAGGTTAGGCAAGGGGCTACTCTTCATGAATTTGATAATTTAGTAACAAAAAAATTGTCACATGACCAATTTAAGCCATTCATGAATAAGGATGATGGGGTATACTAGATCTGATTGGGAGGACTGCTCCATAACAACATATATGATTCTGCAGAAGAAGATGACTTCCGAGAAGGAATAAATTGTTTTCAGACATGTTGTTGTAATCGTTATAGCCATTTTGTTAGACGCAAATACATACGATTATGAACACTGTAAAGTAGCCGATTGGTGCAAAAAAAAAAAAAATAGATGGCGTGCTTTGCAGACCACACTCAAAAGAAAGGTATCTCTAAAAGAACTGTCTGCTTAAATCTACTGCCTTAACCATGAAGTAATCCAATATCAAAATTTTTTGACCATTTTCCAACAAAATAAATTACAGTTTGCCTCATCTGAAGTGTAAGGGTTAAGGTCTTAGTGATTCCCTTCAGTTTCAGGAAAAAAAATAAAAAATTATAAAACCTAGTTAAATCTTACCAAGCTGTGAATATTCAAAGTCTGAAAATCTATACATTTTAGCTTGTCATAGATAATATGCCGAGTTCATCTTATTTTAGCTCTCAGCTGTACGTAAATTATAAGCCTATACATTTCGGACCATTTTCTGAATTTTTGATGTCATACAACAAGTACATGGTCAGTAAAATGAAATACTCTCTCTTTTTTGGTTTCGATGATAAGAGAAACCTATGCAACTGTGCTGCGTGTGCATGTATGTATGTATGTATGTATGTATGTATGTATGTATGTATGTATGTATGTATGTATGTATGTATTTATGTTATGTATGTATGTATGTTTTTATGTGTGTATGTATGTATGTTATGTATGTATATTATGTATGTATGTATATGTGTGTATGTGTGTTTGTGACACTGCTCGTTAACACGATATCTCAAGAAGTGAAACAGACAGTTCTCAAACTAGGTACATAGATGCCCCATATTGAGAGAAAGAACCCTATTGTTTTTGGTGGGGGTCGAAGGTCATCGGGGTCACCAGGGGTCAAACATTGAAAACCTTGTTAAACACGATCTCTCAAGGTAGAAAGCTTGGATGAATTTCATACTTAGGATGTAGATGCGTTATGGGAAGAGGAACAACCCTATTATTTTTGGTGGAGGTCAAAGGTCATTTGGGGTCACCGGAGGTCAGACTCTGAGAACCTTGTTAACACGATATTTCAAGGTAGAACCCAGCTGAAAATTCCCGTTGGGTCCAGTTGAACTGGACTGAACTGCACCAGTTGAACCGTCCAGTTCAACTGGATTGTTCTGGAAATTGGGCATGTGCAGTTGAAAAGTCCAGTTGAACTGGTCCAGTTCAACTGGACTAACTCAACTGGACTGTTCTGGAAATTGGGCATGTCCAGTTAAGAAAACAGCTGGTATAACACAGAAAGTCCCTGTTAATGAAACCCTTAAAATTTAATACCACGCATGTGTGGCTTGTAGATGGGTAATCCAGATGTAATGGTGTACTTCAAAATGCATTTGAAGCAAGTCTAAAACATTTAGTTTCTTACATGTACTGGTAATATAGCAATGTGTCAGGACGTATTTTCTACTTAGAGAATTAAATATAGTACAAAATGATAAAAACAGTTCAATTAAGGTCTAACCCTGCTATAAACTGTTCAAGTGTGTTAATTGTACATTTTGGGAATAAATTTGAAAAAGAAACCGTGACAAAACATCCTACAAAAAGTCTGATCTGATAAAATGCATTTTCGCTTGATTATGCAAATTAGGTAAAACCAGTTGAATTCAACCGGACTTTTTTGGATGGGTTCAACTGGACTTAACGGGGCCAGTTTAACTGAATTTTATTGGACCAGTTCAAGTAGACATCCTGGACCAGTTCAATTGGACTTTACTGGACCAGTTTAGATGGAGTTTGCTGGTCCAATTTTATTGGACTTTGCTGATTCAATTCACCTTCAGCGTACGAGGTCAACTGGACTTTCCTAGACCATGCAGTTTAATTAGATTTTATTGTGATCAGTTAAAAGTCCAGTTTAACTTAATTGGGGTACATTGTGATTGGGGACTCAGGGACTTTACTGGACCAGTTCAAGACGACTTTATTGTATTCAGTTCAGTTGAACTTTACTAGACCCGTTCAATTTGACTTTGTTATGGTTACTTTAACTGGACCTTTCTGGACCATTTCAACAGGACTTAATTGTGACTAGTTCAACTGTACTGTACTGTACTGGACCAACTCAATTGGAATTTATTGTGATTGGTTCAACTGCACTTTACGGGGCAGTTCAACTGGACTTTAAATGTTTTGATCAGTTCAACTGGACCTTACAGGCCCAGTTTAACTGGACTTCCTTGTGATTAGTTCAACTGGACTTTCCTGAACTAGTTCGGTTGGGCTCCACTGTTACCAGTTTAATTGGACTTCACTGTGACCAGTTCAACTGGACTTTGCTGGACCAGTTCAACTGGACTTCATTGGGACCAGTTCAACTGGACTTTGCTGGACCAGTTCAACTGGACTCTACTGTTACCAGTTCAACTGGACTTTGCTGGACCAGTTCAATAGGACCTCATTGTGAACAGGTCAACTGGACTTTAATACTACACCAGTTCAATTGGACTTTAAATTTTAACTGGACTTTACCGGATGAGGTCAATATAGGATTGTAATGGTGTCAGTTCAACTGGACTCTACTGGACCAGTTAGACAGAATTTTACTGTGATCTTTAACTGGACTGGTTCGATAGGATTTCATTGTGATCAGTTCAACTGGACTTTACTGGACCACAGTTCAATTGCACTTTACTTTGATCACTTCAATTTAAAGTTACATGACCAGACCAATAGAATTTAACGTGATTAGTTTAACTGGACTTTCCTGGACTAGTTCAATAGGATATTATTGTGATCAGTCCAAGTGGACTTTACAGGACCAGTTCAATAAAATGGTGATCTTTAACTGGACTTAACGGCGCAATAGGACTTCATGGTGAAAAGTTTAACTGGACTTTACCGGACCAGTTAAAGGACTTTAGTAACAGAACCAATTCTCCAGTAACTAGTTCAAATTAAGGCAATTTTAAGTTGCAAGTTTAGAAAACTTCCATCAGTCCAGCAAGTTTTGTTGCTTAAGAAAAATTCCACTGCGCAATGATTTTCGCTTTCTTTAGCGTTAGTAGATTTGAACTGTTACTACAGGAACCAGCCCAGTTGAAACCCAGTTCAGTCGCTTAAGTAATCCCGTCATGAAATCGTGATAGTAGAAAAAGTCCAATTAAAATCAACTGGTTCCAGTCCAGTCCAGTTAAAATCCCGTTGAGTCCGGTTGGGTCCAGTTCAAGTCCAGTTCAAATTTGAACTGGACTCAACTGGATATTTCAGCTGGGAAAGCTTGGATGAATTTCATACTTAGTATGTAGATGTGCTATGGGAAGAGAAAGAACCCTCTTGTTTTTTGTGGAGGGCAAAGGTCATTTGGGGTCACTGGGGTCAAACTCTGAAAACCTTGTTAACACAATATCTCAAGGTAGAAAGCTTGAATGAATTTCATACGTAGTATTTAGATGCATTACAGGAAGAGGAAGAACCCTCTTGTTTTTGGTGGAGGTCAAAGGTCATTTAGAGTCACTGGGGGGTCAAACTCTGAAAACCTTGTTAGCACAATATCTCAAGGTAGAAAGCTTGGATGAATTTCATAGGTAGTATTTAGATGCATTATAGGAATAGGAAAAACCCTCTTGTTTTGGTGGAGGTCAAAGGTCATTTGGAGTCACTGGGGAGTGAAACTGAAAACCTTGTTAGCACAATATCTCAAGGTAGAAAGCTTGGATGAATTTCATACTTAGTATGTAGATGCATTATGAGAAGAGGAAGAACCCTCTTGTCTTTGGTGGAGGTCAAAGGTCGTTTGGGGTCACTGACGGTCAAACTCTGAAAACCTTGTTAACACAATATCTCAAGGTAGAAAGCTTAAGTGAATTTCATACGTAGTATTTAGATGCATTATGGGTAGAGGAAGAATCCTATTGTTTTTGGTGGAGGTCCAAGGTCAATGGGGGTCAAACTCTGAAAAGCTTGTTAACACGATATCTTCATGTAGGAAGCATGGATAAAATTTGTACATAGTATGTAGATGACTTATGGTAAGGCAAAGAATACTATTATTTTTGGTGGAGGTCAAAGGTCATCGGGGTCAGGGGGCATGAGACCCTGAAAACCCTGGTAACATGATATCTTGACATAGGAAGCTTGGATAATTTTCATACTTAGTATGTAGATGCCTACTGGTGAGAGGAAGAACCTTATCGCTTTCGGTGGAGGTCAAAGGTCATTTGAGGTCATCGGGGGTCAGGTCTCAAAAAGTTTGCAGCCATTTCATAGTACTGTAATTCCATGACACTGTAGTTATGTATGAATCATCAAAACCACAATGCATTTTTGCATTCTGATTTTAATTTCGAGGAGAGTTCAACGTAGAGTGTACCTTTTTTAGTGTCGTGCACCAAGAATAAGTTTGATTATCTTGTATATTCAATTTAAAGCTTACGACTTGATGTCGATTGAAATAGCTACAGCCGTTTTAGAATGTAAATTCGGGTTTGGTGTGTAGATGGACAACCTTTGTACGTATAATGAGTTGAAACAGTACAAAAATGTCTTAAATTCACGCCCACCCATCCGCCATTACTTCGGTTGAAATTGTTGTTCCAAAGCCCCTCACCACAATACATCCTCTCCTACACCGTACAGCCCTGTGCATCATCAATCCTGGCCGGCAGTTGGTCGGATTAAGGCTATAATTAAAAGTAGTATATTAAAAATAATAATAATAATATATATAATAATAATATATTAAAAAGTGTCAAACTGTGATTTTTGTGGACAGGTCCCTTTAGCACCCATCCCATTTGAATAAGCTTAAATGCCCACAAGTTTGTAAATACCCCAAAACTTCCGGGCATTCGTTAATTCTGGATCCATCTGGGGCCCTAAGGCGGACCCGTTGACCCCACGTTCTTGGGGGAGCGCTACGCGGTTTCACAGTGCATTCAGCTCCGTTTTGTCATTGCAAGCCGAGTTCCCCTGTAAAAGGAGATAGGGTCCGGGTGTCCTGGACACTATTTCCTGAGGAAAAAAGTGTTCGGGACAATATCCTGGGTTAAAACTGTCTTACCGGACACATTCTACCTGGGTGAAAAAGTCCGGGGTTGGGATATTTTATCTAGGACAGTTTTCGCTTGGAGAAAGTGTCCCAGAAAATTGTGTCCCGGACCATTTCTCCCGGGAACTTTAAGTCCGCGACTAACTGCACAGCAATAGCGGGTAGCACACCCCCGTAGATAAGTATATTAATGCGCCCATTTGTCGATTCTCAAAAATATTACTAAGAGAAGACGCAAGACCTTTTGATATGTTAGCAAATAGGATGTAGTCTTCTGTCAATATGATGAGAAAGTAGACAAGATGAAGTGGAATCACTTGAATCAATTTTTGGGAAATTATGGGCTTGCATATCATGGTGGCGGTTGCATATCAGGCTCTGAGTTAGTAAAAAGGCTCGGATAAATAAAACTTAATTCCCCCCCCCCCCCCCAGAAAATAGTCATGGTATGGTAAATTGAAATTGGCATGAACTGCCAGTTTGTCATCTTTGTAAGTTGTACCTGGCGAAAACTTTACAATGTTTTAGCCGGAGGCCACTTTACTTTTTCAAATTAGTGTGTAAGCCAATGGAGGATTTATTGAGGGTGTCCTACCTACTGGAAGTATGTGACCTATTTTCCGGGATGCTTGATCCGTGGCTGCTTTGACTCATACGTTTTATTATAGAGTGATAGTGGACAGTGGCGTACGCAGGATTTTGGACGGGGGGGGGGGGGGGCTGAGAACTGTGGGAGGACTATCTAAGCGGAGCGACACCATCAGTTGGCGAGGAGCGTGCCAGAATATTTTTGGATATAAATACCCCCCAGATCTAGGGTGACCATTTCCCGATGACAGAAAAGTAGGACAACCTTAACTACTATCTAAGCGGAGCACCACCATGAGTTGGCGCGTAGCGTATCTGATAATTTTTGGCTTCACAAACTCCTCAGATGGCCTTTCCAGTGTTCTAAGCTGCATAATTAGAGCTGTGAAATTGTTTTGTTGTGTCTGAAAATGAAATTATCTCTGAAAATTTGTGCATGAGGGAGGTTTACGGTAGAGTTTTTAGAATGGAGGAATATTCAACGTCCGGCACCCTGTGAACTCAAATGGAGGACAGGGTGCTCGAGAGCCGAAAAGCCTGACGAGTGGCTACCCTACCTAGACTGCCGGTAATCGCCCTTTGCAGGCTCGGCAAGTAAGCTCCTGGAAATGATATTGTCAGTATTTTCTTGGATGGAAAACCCTTCTCCTTAACATTATTGGCAGATTCTCAAATTATGCTCACCTCTGCCCCATGTACATTTTCTGATTGTTAGTTTGTTTGCGTTCTAGAAAAGAAAAAAATTCGCCCATGCCCCCCCCCCCCCCTTACCGATGTTGAAAACTATAGCTTGAATACATTTTCATCTAATAGAAAACACTGACAACCCTAGGGGGCTGAAGCCCCTTGAGCCCCTCTTGGATGCGCCACTGACGGTGGATAAGTATATATCTGAAAGTTCAAGTAGGGGATGGACATAGGGTAAGAAGGTAGGGGAATGCAGGGATGACATGACCGGGCCGACTGAATTAGCGATGCTTTTTCAGTCACACCGTAGTGGGTAGGAATGATTTTACATCCATGCAATCACTACTAGTCACGCACGGATCGTTGCAGAAGCCCTAGTAGATATTTAACGTTAGTGATATTATGTCATTTAAGTAATGCCATGGATCAAAGTTTCCGAGACTGTGAGGCAAGAACGATAAGTACCGAAAGTGGTAGCATGGATACATAATCCCTACTGCCCCAGTGTAATTCAAAACCATTTGAAGAAAGCAGAGGAACTCTTTGCCAGTGTAGAAGAGATTCATGAAAATGTAATCACAGAAATAGCAGATGATGTAGCCTTTCAAGCAGCAGAAGAATGGATGCTAGAAGTTGAGGATAATTATTGGCAAGTAATACCGAAGGTTAGGGCAGAGATGCAGAGGTCCATAGGTGCTTCACAGATAGAACAGCAACAAACAGAGGACGCACATCAGATATTGGAAAGTGAACCGGGGCAAATAGCTAGTGCTAGCAGTGACGGACAAGATAGCGTGGTTAAACAGGCTGATGTTGAGGAAGAACAGACGAAACCAGAGGCAACGAATCAAAATAGTTTATTCGAGTCATTAAAGCTGGCAATGGAGCTTCCAAAGGTGGAAATCCCATACTTTTATGGTGACTCCGGGCAGTATTTCAGTTTTATCAATTCATTTAATGTGCTTATTGCTAATAAGTTACAGTGTGAGTTTACAAAGTTGCAACATCTGTTAAAATTTTGCAAAGGTAAGGCTTACAGTGCAATCAATGCATGTGAGTTTGAGGGACAAAATGGGTTTACCAAGGCACTGGAAATATTGAGGATTCAATTCGGTCAGCCCCACATGATTTTAGAGGCTATGACATCTAACCTAGAGAGGAGAAAGGCAGTAGAAACATCAGAGGAATTGTGGGAGCTAATTGGGGATTTGAAGAAATGTCAAATTACCTTGTCAAAGTTGGGGTATGAAAATGACCTTAATTGTAGTAATACACTGCTTACTGTGCAAAATTTGTTGCCAATTCACATACAAACAAAGTGGAGGAGTGAATCTCATGAGGTTTTGACAAAGAAGTCAAAGATATTGTTGCAAGATTTTATTAATTTCCTGGAAAAGCAGGCTTCTGTATAAAGAAGCACTATGTTTGGGAGACAATTGTTATTAAATGTAGAGAAACAGAGAAACAAGAGATTTGAACCAAGAAGAAATGTGGGTTCTAGACAAAATGAGTATAGGTCTAGATCTA
>JAIZAY010001007.1:0-23834 GCA_029531755.1 Holothuria leucospilota | reverse complement strand
AAACTTCTCTTAAGTAGTACAATGGGATGATTGAGAAGTGACGTGAGCTTTTTAAGTACATAGAAAGAGAAACAAAAGAACCCAAACCGGACCGGGGCAAAACACAACCGACAACCACCCACAGAATCGCCAACAATCTCTCACCATCCATACCCAGGAAAGCAAACGACAGAGTTTGTTACCGCTAACAAACCATCAAAGATTAGAACAACACAAGGCCAAAACAACACACGCCCGAAGGCAACCACACCGCAGAGAGACACGGGGAGGGGGGCACCTGGCACACTCAATCACTATTTACAGTTTATTTACAGTATCTACAACTATTTACATGTAACAAAAACAAAACTCCTGAAGAGATCGAACGAGCCCGGCGGGGGATCGGGAACTTCCAACCTCCCCGGGAAACCAATCTGAACTGGGCAAATACAGGTGCACCTTTCCCAAGGGTGCCCCGGAGGCAGTTGTGGCGAAGGGTAACCTCATTATCCCCAGGGTTGTTGATTTTTTTTATTTAAAAAAATCGGATTTTTTTTTTATTAAAATCAGAATTTTTTTTATTTTTTTAAATTCCGTAAATCCTCAATACAATTTGTTTGCAAATGTTTTTGAAATCTCTGTTCTGGCAGTTACACTGACTTATGTCATCATAAGCCCAATATTTCCCCTTGTCCCATAAATGGACCGCAAACTATTTGACTGTTGTGGTGTGTTAAGATGCAAGGCTGTGTCAGTTCTATTGTTAAGCACTGTGGGGCCTGTTTGTATACAAAGAGCTTAGTGGTCCAGGGTATCTGCCTCTATACACAGGAAATACATTCATAATACCCAGAAGTTGATTGGGGATTAGGTTCTTGTATTCCTTACAATGTTTGTTTACACTTGACTCAGTGGATTACTTTAGAAGTGTTACCTTCTTTTCAATGTTTAAACTCATCTAGGGAGGTTTATTGTACACATCAGTGTTACAGTTCAGTTCAGTATCACATACTTCATAGTGCATAGCAGGTCCAGTATATTTTCACCCCTAATTTCAACTGAGTTACAACAGTTAACTTTCATGAAGGAATCAAAGAAGAAAACTTGTGCATTGTTAAGAAGTTGCTCTCTGCTGTGGCTGCATCTTCAGGTGTGCTTTTTAAGTGCATCGAAACGGCACATACAAACAAAAAACAAAAACTCAAACCGGATCGGACGTGAACATAAAGGCAAAACTATCCACACACCACCAAATCAAACAGAAAATTTTGTTCATTACAACAATAGAACCACACACACACTGACAACCCAAATACCCCACAAACCAACCTCCCCCCGGCCACCCTAAAGCTGCATCTTCAGGTGTAGAGAGGGTCTTCAGCTCATATGGACTGGTGCAGTCTAAACTGAGAATAGACTCGGCACACACAAGGCTGCAAAACTTGTCTTCTTATTTAAGGCTTTGAACATGAAATGATTCACTGCACATGACTGTGAACTTTTGAAACAAGTCTCCGAGTATACACCTTCGTGTGTTTGGAAACACATTTTATAGAAATAATGGATTTGTTAAGTGAGGAAGAACACTGCAAAGGCAAATGCTGCTTGTGAGAATTAAGTGACTCGCTCTTTAAGCTAGTTTTCTTACAATTTTGAGCGAAACTTTGAGAAAAACAGAATCACAATTGTTTCTTCTTCACTGTTAATCACTAAATCAAGACTTTTGGTCTGCTATCCTAAACCTATAACACAGGATTAATGTGCACCATAATCGGATCTTTATATAAATAAAACAAACATTAGATTCGTCTATTGACTGAGTTTAAAGTTTTTCAATGCAAAATAATGAATTTTATTCATATACAGTAAGCAAGTGTATTATTTGAGTAACCAGGGAGTAATAAACACCCTGGAGTAAGTATGGTTGACAAAAAATGTTGTGCAGGGGGTACAACTTGTGCTAAAATCATCTGACAGTGTGTAATTTGTCAAAATTAGTTGATCCCAATGGTTGTATTTGATTTTATTCCAATTTTTCCATCCAAAAATTTAAAAATATAATAAAGTTGATTTAAATCAGTGATTTTTTAAAAAAAATCATATGATTTTAATCAGTGTGATTTTAATCAAACAACCCTGATTATCCCCACGCTTAAACAAGCTCCACAACCGGATGCAGTTTAAAGTCTTACCAAGGGATGATTAAGAAGTGACGTGAATGACCCTAGGGTGAGGTCCACCGTCCTTAGATAGCATCAAAGCCAAGTGAGAATTAATTTATAGGCAGACATCACCAGTCTGTCGGATGAAGAGAAGAACTTACTGGCACGGAGGTGTGATGTCACTTATCTCAGAATAGCATATGTTTTCATCATCAGGGTACATACAAAGGGCACAAGAAACACATCAAAAGTAAGTAGACTTTTTAGCAGATACAGGCATGTACACAATATGAACAAATCTACACGTAAAATTTTCTGAATCTGTGTTCGTATTACAGAAGGGCATACGCCTGCAAGAAAATAAATGAAGATGGTTACTTTCATCCTTTTCTGTTACTTCTTTTTTCACTATTTAGATTGAATTTATGTTCTCAATTCAGTCATTCCTGAACCACATTATTGTACTATATCATTGTGTGTTACTTTGATACAAACCTGTAAATAACCGCACTAACCTTGTCTTCTGATAACTGCTGTGTGCTTTTTAAGTGCATCGAAACGGCACATACAAACAAAAACAAAAACTCAAACCGGATCGGACAGGAACATAAAGGCAAAACTATCCACACACCACCAAATCAAACAGAAAATTATGTTCATTACAACAATAAAACCACACACACACTGACAACCCAAATACCCCACAAACCAACCGCCCCCCGGCCACCCTTAACCAATATTACTACATAACGCCAACGAAAGACAACACCAGACCAAACCATTACCACCCAACAAAAACCAAAACACCAGACCAAACAATCATCACAAACTGCCCCAAGGGGCCACGAGGGGTCCGGGGCGGGGTCCACTTGCCACGAGGGTCCGGGGTGGAGTCAACTTGCTATATTTACAGTATGTACACTATATACACTATTTACACTATTTACACAAAAACAACAAAACTGGGCAAAAAATACAGGCGCACCTTGCCCAAGGGTGTCCCAGAGGCAGTTGTGGCAAAGGGTAACCTCATTATCCCCACGCTTTAACAAGCTCCACAACCGGATGCAGTTTAACGTCCTACCCAGGACCCAGGACCCAGGATAACTGCTTGGTTATTCCATTGCAGGTTCCTTGAGGATTCTTAGTGTATAAAACCTGGCCAAAAGTTATTTAGATGGGATTTAACGACACATCAACACAAATGTGCTATATAGTGTCAGCTAGGTAAGAAAGGTAAAACTAAACCAGAATGCAAAAATGCATTGTGGTTTCGATGAATATAGCACTTAATGTGTAATCCCAAATAATGCCAAGATGTCCTGTTTCTGTCAGTCATTGGTTAAATGTGATGTTCAAGTGCTGGAAAATTACAGTTTCATGTTCATATTTGACCTTGGGAATTCTTGGGAATTTTTTGTCCTTTTTTGCCTCTGGTGATTTCAGCTGGCCTCTGATTTCTGACAAAACTTGTAGGGGTTTTCTGATGGATTAAATGCAACACCATGTGAAGTATCCAACCTTCCTAACTTGAGCTATCTTGTAAACAAGGATTTCAGAGTTTAACCCCAGATGACCTTTGACCTCCACCATAAATAATAGGATACTTCTCACCATAAGTCATCCACATACTACGTTTGAAATATATCCAAACTTCCTACCTTAAGATGTCGTGTTTAACGAGGTTTTCAGACTATGACCCCTGGTGACTCCAGATTACCTTTGACCTCCACCAAAAGTGATATGCTTTGTACCTTCGAAGATTATGCATCCACATGCCATGTATGAAATCTATCCAAGCTTCCTACTTTGAAATATTATGTAAACAAGGTTTTCAGACTTTGACCCCTGGTGACCCCAGATGACCTTTGACCTCCACCAAAAATGATAGCATTCTTCCTCTTACCATAATGCATATACATACCAAATATGAAATCCATCTTAGTTTCCTAACTTGAGATATCGTTTAAATAGAGTTTTCGGAGTTTGGCCACTAGTGACCTTAAATGACCTTTGACCTCCACCAAAAACAATAGGGTTCTGTCTCTTACCATAATGCATCCACACACCAAGTATGAAATCTATCCAAGCTTCCTACCTTGAGATATCGTGCAAACAAGGTTTTCAGTGTTTGACCCCTGGTGACCCCAAATGACCTTTGACCTCTACTAAAAACAATACGATTCTTCCTCTCACCATAATGCATCCACACAGGAAGTATGAAATCTATCCAAGCTACCTACCTTGAGATATCGTGTAAACAAGGTTTTCAGAGTTTGACTCCTGGTGACCCCAAATGACCTTTGACCTCCACCAAAAACAATAGGATTCTTCCTCTCAATATGGTATCAACTTTGAGAACTGTCAGAGTTTCCCTTCTTGAGATATCGTGTAAACAAGAAAAGTCACAAACACACACACATACATACACACACACGCCATCATGACTGCATAGGTTTCTCTTATGGTCGAAACCAAAAAGAAAAACATTGGGAAAAATCCTAAAATGTCTAGACAAAAGCAAATGCGGGAATCATGTCAAAACTTCCTATAAAGGTTACTTTCTTTGAGAAAGTCCAAAATGAGAAAGGGAAATCCAATTTGCCAAGCTTTTTCTGCTCGTCATCCAGAGCTTTATATAATATATATATATATATATATATATATATATATATATATATATATATATATATATATATATATATATATATATTTATATATATTTTCGAGTAAATATTGACATTTTATAATGTCATGGATTCATGGAAACATATTCATGTGACACATGCCAACTCCTCCTCATCCATTTTGTGCTGACATCACCTTTTATCATGGCGCGCCACGTCATTTTTGCAAACCAGCTGAACCAACTTTGAGCCGGCACCTGCATTTGTACAGGCAGAAGGACAATCCGCGACAAAAGTGGTGGAACAAAATTCCATATGTAGTACTACGTCGCAGTGCCGAGGTTAGTTGAACTGGTCAAGTAACCCCCCCCCCCCCCTCCGTTCAATCTTGGTCGATTCGTCGGAATTTCTCGAAAATCTCCAACTAACAACATTGAATCGGGGGAGCGGGGGTGTTCCAACTACATTTGTCGCGGATTGTAGGTTTTAAGTTGCATAGTAGGATTGCATTATGTTGCTACAGCCCTAAAAAGTTATTAACTGCAGTCGTATTAGGAAGAAGCAAGGAAGTCACTTACCTGTGATAAGCCTGGACCATTGCATCTTCAATATCTGGTTTGTGTGTCTTTGCAATAGGTTCACTAGCTTCCATGTTAAGTTATATTTGAGAATATTCTAACATTTTACTATAGAGGTGGAAATTCCTCATTCACATTTCTTTATGGACTTTGAGTGAATGCTAAAATTGCCATTTTGTGTTACCTTTGTGTGTCTACATTTATTCAAAAGTTGGTGGAGGTGCTGCTGAGTGTAAATGGGAACGATGGATACAAGCCAATGGAGCACAAACCCATCCAGTTGCTTTATGTAATCCGCGAAACCCTTGGAACTGGTAGCAGAACCTTTGAACGCAGGAACAGACTTCCTCTTGAAAAGCTTTCTTCCTGTTCTGTGGCATACTGCTAGAGGCTCCACTGCACTTTAGTAAATCTCTCAAGAACACAGACTTTCAACTGATCCAGTGAGTTAGTCGGACATAAACATTTAGCATAAATTCACGAGAAGTGTGAGATGACACACTGAATTTTCATGACACAAACATGTCTTCTAAAAAGGAGGTAATACTGTCACAGTAACAGGAATTAGCCAGTCAAGTTTTTAGTGTTACAATGTTTGGTAACAACTAATTTAAATTCTCAAGTTTAAGTTTGGTCAATTCAATTTGAAAATGTGTACAACAATTTGTTCTTCCAAATGTTATCATAGTGTCACAGCCACATTATTTGTGTCATGAAAATTCAAAGTGTTTAAAAAATAAATAGGTGAAAGACATACACACCATAACAACAGTACAGAAGACTTCAGATACTGAAGAAGACTTTTAATGAAAAATTTCCTTTCCACAACAAACGACCGAGAATATGAAATGAATAGGCATAGGAAGTCAACTTAGTCAAGAGCATGTCTCACTTCTTTGAAGCCTTGGTATGCAGCCCCTTCCTCTGGGAATTCCTCTCGAATCCTCCACACACAGCGTGATAGCAGGACGATGCGATTGCCTTTTCCAAGAGGTTCACCATGGTTGATCCATAAGGCCAGGAGCCTGTATGCCATCAAGTGTTTCTGTCTTTAAAAAATATTTAAAGGCCTTTAGAATTTGGTAAGTATGAGGGTAGGGAAGAAACTCAGTGACATGGATAAGCATACGGAACCACTTC
Organism: Holothuria leucospilota; assembly: GCA_029531755.1. Classification (NCBI taxonomy): domain Eukaryota; kingdom Metazoa; phylum Echinodermata; class Holothuroidea; order Aspidochirotida; family Holothuriidae; genus Holothuria; species Holothuria leucospilota. The sequence continues at coordinate 17,348 of JAIZAY010001007.1, read as the reverse complement.
AAATGGCGGGGGTGGCGGCTTAGAACTTTTTCCAGAAACCCGATGAAGGATTTTCTATCCCTGAATGGGGGCTGCAGCCCCACTTTGCCTCCCCACTGCTATTCCCGTTCGCTTACATGCTGTAAAGGGTAATGTGTAAATATAAAGTGACGTTATTGCAGTCATTCACCACAGCACTGCAGAGCCTGGTGTGGAATGACCGGCCGACTAAATTTTTTGCGTTTAAATACAGCATTTATGGTTAAAAATATCATGCAGTAGCATACAGTATGCCAATATAGTGGCTAACAGATACAACTTTCATCACCCTTCAAACTCAAGGGCTAATTTAGGCTAAGCCACGGGCACTGCCAACGTTTTGTATGCTGCTGCACACTGTAAAGCTATATAAGTAAAGGGACCCATTATTGACGCACCTTCAAAACAATTACTATCACGTTAGCAATGTTACTGCAGCTAGGGTCATAGTTCAGGTCTTCGACGAGAGCAGACGTGTTTTCGTTTCGCTCTCGTCTTTTTGCCGTGCTCAACTTGTATCACTGTGTGATAGCTGTACTATTTATTGCAATTGTGCATAAAACCTTATAGCGTGCTTGTGTTGTAGTTAATAAGTAGGTCTGGTCGTGTCCATTTGTTTGCGACCTCACCTTGTTTCTGTGTAGCTTGTGTTTCTTACTTTATCCTATTTTTTGTCCTTTTGTAAAACTAGTTCTGAGGTTTTTCCTCTTTTCATTCCGTGGCCTCGAGCCACACAACTGCTGCTATGCCCGGAAGTCGGGATAGCACAATTGTTAAGTTAGAGTTTTCGTCCGGGGCGAGCGTTTCTCCCTCGCAGGCGTTTGCTGTGTTGAAGAACAATGGTGTGGAGGTAAAAGAAATAGAGATGTTGCAGCCGCTTGCGGCTCGCAACACGTACGACCTAAAGTTCAGGTCAGATGCTGCCCGAATTCAGGGGGTGTCTCGCCTTAAAGGGCTGGAAGGGCTTACTGTCACCCCATATGATCGCTCTGTGGTGGTGACAGTTCTGTACCTGAACTTTGAGGTCGATCAGGGCCTGGTGGCGAGGGTTCTCAGTCAGTACGGAACTGTCTCCGATATGCGGTGGGTCACCTACCAGGAAGGTGAGCTGAAGGGCATCTTGAACGGAAAGAGACAGTTCCGTATGGTACTGAAGAGGGAAATACCGTCCTTCCTCTTCATAGGGGGTTCCAAAGCCCATATAAGATACTTTGGGCAGCCCCGCACCTGTTTTAAGTGTTCAGAGGAGGGGCACGAAGCCAAGTCGTGTCCCAACAGACGTTGTGGCAAGTGCCTGCAGGTGGGGCACGAAAAGGCCGAGTGCCCCAACGAGGTGCGGTGTAACCTCTGTGGGGGGAGGGACATGTTTCTGGTTCCTGCCCCACTTCGTACTCTGCCCGTGCCAGTGCGGATGTGGGGCCGGCACATGAACCCTCGCAGTCAGGCCCAGAACCTATGGTGGAGGAACCTAGGTCCCCTTCACCTGATGAGGTGGCACATCAGGTGGAGCAGGATTTCATTGCTGCTAAACAATGTGAAGGGGTCTCTGGGACCCCTGAGGCAGGCCCTCCATCGTCCTCCTCTTCAACACCTGGGGAGGCTGGATTATTAACAGTGGAGAATGACCTTCAACTCTCATCAGACTCGGAGACTGACTCTGCCATGTCAGATGCTGGGGGACCTGCCTCAGAGCCTCCACCAAAGGAACCACCATCGGGGGAGGGCTGGTTTGATTTGTGTGAGGGTGTTGAAACAGAGTCCAAATTAAAAAGGTCGGCCTCAGGTGAGGAGTCAGTGCAGGGGATCCATCCTTCTGGTCCACCACTACCGAGTCCATGTAAGAATAAAAAGGCCAGGTCAGAGACAGATGTGTAGTTACCTATCCCACCATGACTGACCCCCTGTCCCTCATGACCCTAAACGTCAATGGCATGAGGGACAGTCGGAAGCGGTCAAGAATATTCCAATTTTGCAAATCACTAGGTGTGGACTTCGTTTTCCTCCAGGAGACTCACATTGTTAATGAGAACGACGTCTACACCTGGTCCTATGAATGGGGTGGGGGTTTGCACGCTTCCTTTGGTTCCGTGTCTTCCTGTGGATCTGTTATTTTAGTTTCATCCAGATGGACTTCCCTGGTAGGAAAAGTTGATCATGATCATGAGGGCCGGGTGATATGCATCACCATAAAACATCCTTGCGGGAGCTTCATCCTATGTAATGTTTACGCACCCAATCAGCCTACAGACAGAAGGAATTTTTTTACTACCCTTCCATCCTTCGTTCCTGGCTGTGCCCCTTGTATCCTAGCCGGAGACTTTAACTGCGTTCCCGACACACAGTTCGACAGAATGTCTACACACACATCTTCGAGCTGTGGTGTCGGCATTGCGGAATTGGACATGTTCACAAAGAATCATGACATGGTTGACGTTTGGAGAGTGCAACATCCCGGCTTGGCCGTGTTCACTTGGCACCGCCCTGATGGCATGGACGCCTCAAGGTTGGACCGGGTGTACTCTCCACCTGCTCTGTCACCGAGTGATTGTGAAGTCGTGGCATGTCCAATTTCGGACCATGATGCAGTTACTGTCTCCTTCCAACCCCCAGAGTCATGGCCAGCAGGGAGGGGGTTCTGGAAAATGAACACAGAGATTCTAACGGAGGCTGAATATTGCAAACAGTTTAAGGCCAGGTACGAAGGGTGGCGAACATTGAGGCCTGCCTTTTCAACAGATTTAGAGTGGTGGGACGACGTAAAGTCCCGTATCAAACATTTTACAGTTGAATACTGTGTAGCAAGAGCTCGTCGAAGAAGGGAGGAGTTCCTCTCGCTTTGCTCTAGGGAGAGAAACGGGGACCCCTCCGCACTTCACGCAATCCAGCAGTATCTTGATGAAAAACTACACGGAGCCCGCGTTCGTGCTCGCGTGCATTGCGTGGAGGCAGAGGAAAAACCAACCATCAAGTTCTACCGGGACGTCACAAAGTATGCCATCGATCGCCGCATAAAAAGAGTCCGTGACGTCCACGGTGTGGTACATAAGGACCCTCTCGACATCGTAGAAGTATTTAAAAGCTTCTATGAGCAGCTATATACTCAGGCAGATGTCGATGAGGCCTTCAAAAGTCCCTGTTAGATAATATTGATAAGACCCCATCTAGAGATCAGAACGATGAACTTGGTTCCCCGTTGACTGTTGACGAGCTCTGGAAGGCAGTGGCGAAGATGAAAGGCGGAAAGGCGCCTGGGTCCGACGGTATTCCGGTGGAATTCTATAAACGCTTCTGGGGTACCGTTGGACACGATCTCCACGATGTATTCGTCTCTGCTTTCCTTGCTGGCTCGTTGAGCCCCTCGCAGCGCACAGGCGTGATAACTTTGTTGCCCAAGTCAGGAGACCCCCTAGAACCGAAAAATAAACGGCCAATCACCCTGTTAAATGTAGACTACAAGATTCTGGCGAAAGCCCTTTGTAACAGGCTAGGCACAGTTATGCCAGATCTTGTAGGGTCCTTTCAGACATGTGCGGTGCGGGGACACAGTATTCAGCAGAACCTCTGGTTGGTGCGGGACTTAGTTGAATACGTGATGGACCGTGATCTCCCATGTGCGCTTGTCTCCCTCGATCAGGAAAAGGCCTTCGACATGGTTGATCACGGATTCCTCTTTAAAATTTTGCAGAAGTTTAGTTTGAATCCAGTTTTTGTTAAATGGACCTCCCTATTGTATAATAGCGTAAACAGTCGGGTTATCGTCAATGGCCTACCGTCGGACCCCTTCAGAGTCCAACGTGGGGTACGGCAGGGGTGCCCCCTATCACCTCTACTCTATGTGTTGTTTAGTGAATCCCTTGCAAGAGCCTTCCAAGTTGAGCCTTTGTTTCGACCATTTCACATACCTGGTGGTGCTGAAGTTAAGTGCCTTCAGTATGCTGACGATGTCACATGCGTAATCTCCGACCTAGCTTCCTTCAGGGCCCTTACTGGCACGTTGTCTAACTTTCAAAGAGCCACAGGTGCCAGACTGAACCCCACTAAGACCAAAGGACTCCGTCTAGGTAAGTGGCGGTCGAAAAAACTGCCCTTTGCGGCATCATGGGTAGACGACGCCATAAAGATCAATGGTATATGGTTTGGTTATGGTTCACCCGAGTTACTTACCTGGAATGAGAAAGTGGACCTAGTGGTAGCTAGGTTGAAGGACTTCGGCGATCGCCACATTAGCCTGTTGGGAAAGGTAACAGTTATCAATCGTTTTATTTACCCTCTCTTGTGGTATCCGGGCACTCTTCTGGCTGCTCCAGAGCGTGTCTTGGTGCGACTCGAGAGGGCTGTGTTTAGTTTTTTATGGTCAGGGGGGACGGAGCTGGTTAGAAGAGGGGTGGTATACCAGGATCTTAGGCGCGGAGGGTTGGGCCTTGTGCATTTTCCTTCCAAGCTCCGTTTTCTCCTGACCAAGTGTGTTTACAGTGCTGTGGACAGCAGAATGCCTTTTGTCTATTTTGTCCGTTATTGGGGGGGATTATCATTCCGTCGGTTCTTTCCCTCCCACGGGGGCATACAGTCAAATGAGGGAAACGCTCCGTATTATGTCATCAGTGGGGGATGTTTCACAGTCAAGTGCAAGGGACCTATACCGGGCTGTTTTTGATGAATTGGTTGGCCAGGTCCAACCCAACCACTTTGCTTCAGGGCCGGAAGTGTGGCGTGTAGTCCACAGCAGATCATTAGATTACCGCAGGCGAGACCTGTTGTGGCGAATCGCACATGACGCCATTGTAACTAATCTCAAGCGCCTTCGGTGGCGTCTTGGAGATGGTATTTGCCCCCGCACAAGATGCACAAAGTGGGAGAGTGTGTCACATGTGTTGTGGCAGTGTGACTATGTGGCTCTATTCTGGGAATGGTTTCAAGTCCTGAATGACCGCCTAACGTTGTGTAACACCTGGGCTGTCAGCCAGGACTATGCTTTGTATGGTCTTTCACCTCCGCCATGCAATACAAGTGTTCAGGACATACTTACCTTTGTTTCGGCCTCCATAAAGCTAGCCTTATGGAGAGACCGATGTAACATTGTTTTTAGGGGGGTGGGGAGGCCTGCTGATGTCGTCCTGGCGTCGGTGAGGGCGGAGGTTAAGCTGAGGGTGGAGTCGGACTTCGTCCGTTTGCCAAGATCGGCATTCGGTAGGCGGTGGGGTCCGCTTGTTTCGGTGAGGGCGGGCCGGGTGGTAGTCAACTTGTAAATATTGATTTTGTTTGTAAATATGGAACTACTGTAATTTGTAAATGGGGCTGTGTTTGTATGTGGGTGGCTTGTGAGGTGCTTGGTTGTAAATATGTTGTAAATATGTATATATGTGTATGTAAGTATCTGTACATATAGTTCAATTACTGTAATGAACATAATTTTCTGTTTGATTTAGTTGTTTGTAAATAGTTTGCATTTATGTTTCTGCCCGATCCGGTTTGAGTTTTTGTTTTTGTTTGTATGTGCCGTTTCGATGCACTTAAAAAGCACTGAAATCTCGTTCTCGTGCAATTACCGGGTGGTAGTCAACTTGTAAATATTGATTTTGTAAATATGAATTGACTGTAATGTGAAAATAGTACTGTGTTTGTACATATGTGGCTTCTGAGGTACTTCAGTTGTAAATATGTTGTAAATATGTATATGTATATGTATACATATCTGTGCCGTTACAAGGGGTTGGAAATATTGGTTTGGGGTGGCTGGGGGGAGGTTGGTCTGTAAGGTATTTAAGTTGTTGTAAATAGTATGTAAATATCTATGTTTATGTACAGTTTATCTGTGCCGTTACAAGGGGTTGTAATATTGGTTTGGGGTGGTTGGAAGGAGGTTGGTCTGTAAAGTACTTAAGTTGTTGCAAATAGTATGTAAATATCTGTATATATAGTTCTATTACTGTAATGAACATAATTTTCTGTTTGATTTAGTGGTGTGTAAATAGTTTGCGTTTTTGTTTCTGCCCGATCCGGTTTGAGTTTATTTTTTGTTTGTATGTGCCGTTTCGATGCACTTAAAAAGCACACAGCTAGCCTAACATTCTTGAACCTATCCAACGATTTGTCTTTCACGATAATAAATTCATTTCAGGTACCAAGCATACCTAAGTATGATTATTTTACTCTAAATACCAGCTTTCAAATCAATAGGTGCGTCAGTTTCGGGCCCACCATGCTGTAGTGTACAGAAGCATATACAAAGTTAGCAGTGCCTGTGGGCTTGGCCTATGCCAGCAGTGTTCATTTTAGTGCCCAAGCCACACGAAGCAAAGATTATGATTCTCGTGTTACAAGTTACAGGGACTGTGGTTCTGAGGGAGGATACAAAGGGACTTAACTATCACTTAAGTTAATTTTAAGTTCTCACTTGTTCATCATTTGGTCCGCTTCGTGCACATCCTTCTTCCCGTAGCGTAGAAACTAGACAAACGTAAGTTCCAGTATCAGCTCATGGAGGCAAACTGCTGAAAAATCACCGGTTTCACAAATGCAATTAACACTATGCCTCTCGATTGTTTCTACAAAAACAACTCTACCACAGACTTCCTCTCTGTTAGTCGACATCAATCGACATCTTTGGCAAAGACAACCTCCACCACTGTTGTCCGAGTCGGAATTATTACCAGACATTGAATCAGTATCTCCTGTCGCACACCTGGTTCCTACATCAGTGTCCGACGTTCGTTCGTTAAACTGCATCCGGTTGTGGAGCTTGTTAAAGCGTGGGGATAATGAGGTTACCCTTTGCCACAACTGCCTTCGGGGCACCCTTGGGCAAGGTGCACCTGTATTTGCCCCGGTGCTTTTTAAGTGCTGTTGCCTTCGGGCGTAGTGTTGCCTTTGGGGCGTAGTGTTGCCTTCGGGCGTATTGTTGCCTTCGGGCGTAGTGTTGCCTTTGGGGCGTAGTGTTGCCTTCGGGCGTGTTGTTGCAGGGGGTGTAGATTTGCCTTCGGGCGTGGTGTTTCCTTTGGGCGTGTGGGCGGAATTTGTTTGGGTGGTATGTGGTTGTGGGAGTTGTTTTGGGGTTGGCTGCAGTGGCAGTTACTGGAGTTCAGTAGTAACAAAGACTCTTTTGTTCCCTGTTGCACGGTATGTATAGTTTGTTTAGCATTTGTGTTTGTGACCCGTCATGGTTTTGTTTGGGTTTGGGATTTTTCTTTAGTTTGCCAGTGCCTGTTTCTACGTACTTAAAAAGTTCCGACGTTCGTTCATCATTGGTTCCACGGGTTTCTTGTTGTTGCCTTTCTCTAAATTCTTCTACGCTGTATTGCGGTTCGAAAAGGTACCCTTGGAGGCCAAAAGGGTCCATACTTTCTGCTGCTGTAACTTGTCAAAATTAAGTTGACCGTTTTTTTAATTGGGTCGAGAAATTAACTGTGATTTATATTCAATGTTTTTTTTACTTTTTCATTGGAAAAAGAAGTTTAAATCATAACTGTGTTATTGCGAAATTTTTATGAGGGTTTTAATTCGTAGCAATGATTTTTAGTGATGTTATAATCTGTAAATCATTTTATATTACACGCATGATTTTTAGTCATCTATTCCCTACGATTTTTGACGCAATACAAATAAAGATAATAAAATATTTATTGGAAAATATTTTAGGTTTTTAAGCCCGCGAATTTTTTTTAAACGTTGATATTTGTATTTAATTTCGGCGAGAATTTCTAGTATGTGTAGATTGGCAACTATAAGGCAAAGTGAGTAAAAATCGTCACAGATTGATCGAAAGCGCGGGAAAATTGAGACATGGCCACAACCAAGTTCGCACAGAAGTTCCTAATTTTTCACTCTTGCGTGGAAATTTAACATTTGTGAAGTGTCTTTTCTTGATCTTATATACATCATGTAATAGGTGAGGGACTTAAAATGTGATTCTTGCCGTCTCCTTTAATAGCGATTTTTACGTGCTGAAAAACGGATACGGCCAGATGACGAAACGATAATGACTCCCGCATTTGCCTGGACCCTTTAATGTAATTTGACCCCGCCTTTTTAAGTTTATTTTTACCCCAAATCCCATCTACCTAACTACATAGAGAACCCCAAAACCAACATTACCCTCATAAACGAAACCATCGAAACTAACACCCCTCCAGAAGAGCGACAGTCCGTAGGAAACTCTAAACAGAACTCAAACAGCCTGGAACAGAGCCGGCGCGAAACATACCCTGCCGCCAACCGAAAACGAAACCTCACTTTCCCAAACGAGACCACAAACAGTGGTCCTGAAGAGCCACAATCACCAAGACGCGGGAAACAAAACACGACCAACTTGACACCAAAACGAAAACTCCAACACACGTAAATGCCCCAAAGGGTCACCACACCAAAGGGTCACAAGGGGTCGGGGTCCACCTGCCATATTTACAAGTTATGTACAATATTTACACTATGTACACCTAACTAAAACTAAACAAAAACCAAACTACCCGAGGAGGTCGAACGAGCCCTGCGAGCGACAGGCACGTCTGCTCTCTTCGGCGACCAGAACTGAACATAGACCGTAACAGTAGGCCGAGTCACACACACAGAATGAACAGTAAGAAATACTTAGAAGCCAGACCTTTTGCCGTACATAGAAACGGGCACAGAAAGGGAGAACCCAAACCGGACCGGACAAAAACAACTGTGAACTATTTATAGACTTATTTACATTAGCTAAGAAACCTATTTCTTTGGCAACCATGTAAAACACCTACGTGTCATCTCCTCCCCGCCACCCCGACCAACCTAAATTTTTTTTTTCCAAAAGTCCCCTGACTCTTTGGCGAAGAGCCAGGGGCGAAAACCAAACAATACTCCCGAAGGAGTTCTGCTCCCCGAAGGAGTAACAACGTCCCCAAGGGACAAACTTTGACTTAACTAACACCACCTGACAGTGGTCCCGTTCTAGACTGGCTGAATAGAACAGGTCCCACCCTGGGAGCTCCGCCGTCGTGATCACGGACACTCCTGCGCCAGGTAAGATTATTTTTCAATACAGTAACTTCGCATACTGTCATATGAGGGACACTCCGTATTATGTTAACTGTTGGGGACTTTACGCAGTCCAGTGCGGGGGACCTGAACCGACTTGATGGCATTGGTTGGCTAGATCCGACACAACGATTTTGCGTCAGGGCCGGACGTGTGGCGTGAAGTCCGCAGCAGATCACTCGATCACCGCCGGCGAGAGCTGCTGTGGCGAATTGCACACGACGCCATCGTAACAAATCTCAAGCGCCTTCGGTGACGTTTTGGAGATGGCATTTCCCCCCCCCCCCCCGCATTTTATGCACAAAGTGGGAGGGTGTGCCCCATGTGTTTTGGCAGTGTGGCTTTGTGGCCGTCCTGGCCGATCGACTCACGGTTTGCAACACCTGGGCGGTCAGCCAGTAATACGCTTTGTATGGTCTCTCACCCCGCCATGCAATGCAAGTGTTCCGCATGCTTACCTCACTTGATTATGGTTGTGTTGTTTACAGCTCTGCAGGTGAGTCATACCTCAGGAAACTCCTGTCCATACATAACCAAGGTCTTAGGATCTGCCTGAGAGCTTTCCGTACGTCCCCAGTGCAGAGTCTCAACATCGAAACGAATGAGCCACCCCTCCATATAAGATGGAAGAAGTTGTCACTCCATTTTGCCCTCAAACTGAGGAGCCATAGACACAACCCGACCTTTGAGACGGTCTTCAACCATAAGGTTAGTGACATGTTTATGAGAACACCATCAGCTGTCCCTCTATTTGCTGTCCGCATGAGGGAAGCTCTGTCACAGGTGTGCAGCAACCCTGATTTTGTGGCACAGTTTACCTTCCCCGCCACTCCTCCCTGGAAGCTAGACGAACCAGCTGTTGACTTTAGTTTAAGAAAATATCTGAAAAACTCAACAAATGAACTTGTGTTCCGTGCCAGCTTTAATGAGCTGAGACATAAATATTATCAGTATCGTGCACTCTATACTGACGGTTCCAAAGTCACGAACAGGGTTGCGGCCGCGGCGTCAGGCCGTGATGCATCCTTGCAAGTCAGACTACCGGATGATGCATCAATATTTACTGCCGAACTTCAGGCACTAAAGATGGCATTCCATTTGATTGACATCTCAGACAGACCGGTTCATTGTGTTCACAGACTCGCTATCAAGCCTTTTAGCACTGAAAGGCAATGAGCTAAAACACCCTTCAGTAACAGCTCTCCGTGAGGCCTGCTCCAATTTGGATCAACTACAAAATCGGTTGTGCTAGCATGGGTCCCTAGCTACGTGGGCATACAAGGAAATGAAAAAGTCGATGCACTTGCAAAAGAAGCCCTACAGATGGACGTCATCAATCTCTACTTGCCTCACACTGATTACCGCCCTAAGATCAATGACTTTGTAAAATCAAAATGGCAAGAACTGTGGGATTCCTTTCCCGAAAACAAATTGTACCGAGTTTATCCAACGGTCGGAACTGGGGGACATGGAGCCCCCAGTAAACGGAGAGATGATTTAGTTCTGACTAGGGCTCGCATCGGTCACACCTACCTTACCCATGCCTATTTAGTCCTGGGTAGGACTTTAAACTGCATCCGGTTGTGGAGCTTGTTTAAGCGTGGGGATAATGAGGTTACCCTTTACCACAACTGCCTCCGGGGCACCCTTGGGCAAGGTGCACCTGTATTTGCCCTGTGCTTTTTACGTGGTTGCCTTCGGGCGTGTTGTTGCCTTCGGGCGTGGGGTCGCCTTTCGGGCGTGGTGTTGCCTTCGGGCAAGAATTTGCCTTCGGGCAAGAATTTGCCTTCAGGCGTGGTGTTGCCTTTGGGCGTGTTGTTGCCTTCGGGCGTGAAGTTGCCTTCGGGCGTGGGGTCGCCTTCGGGCGTGGGGTTGCCTTCGGGCGTGGGGTCGCCTTCGGGCGTGGTCTTGCCTTCGGGCGTGGTTTGCCTCCGGGCATGTTGTGTTGCCGTCGGGTGTGTGTTGCTGCCTTCTGGCGTGTGTTTTCCTGTTTGTAAATAGTCTTGTGTGGTGGGTGGGCTGGGGGTGTCGTATATGTTGGCCACAGAAATTTTGTTTTGCTAGCTTGGTGTGAAGTAACTTTGTAAATGATTGTAAGTAGTTCATGGTTGTGTTCTTGCCGGTCCGGATTTGGTTCTTCCTGTTTGATAGTGTCCGTTTCTATGCACTTAAAAAGCACCCATGCCTATTTACTTCACGGGATGAGAGACCATATTGTATGCCCTGTGATTGTGCTGTCACCGTCAGTCACATTCTCGTTGACTGTTATGAATACTCCCAGTATTCGCTGGAAGTACTACGCTGTGCCAGACCTAAAAACTTTATTTGAGCAGACAGATCCTTCCCTTATTTTGGGCTTTCTCAAGGAAAGTAAACTATAGAACTTTTTGACATGACTCCCGCATTTGCCTGGACCTTTTAGTGAAATTTGACCCCACCTTTTTTAGTTTATTGTTACCCAACATTGCACCTTTTCTAGGTGGCACTTTACAACACAATCGTCTTGGTGTGTCGTAAAATCCCATCTACGTTATTTGCATCAACAAGTGACGAGGAAGCTGGGAGTATTATGTGAATTGAGTGGTAAGATTCTTTAGTCCCACTGAACTTAAACACATTTTTCTTCACTGTGGTTACACATTGGCTAAGTCACACTCAAGCAGTGAAGGGCTACCCTTGTGCTAACGTTGCGCAGGGAGTCTTTTTGCGACAGGTCATACCCAGTCTACCAGAGGCTTTTGGGGTCATACACAGCCCCCCCCCCCTCCAGAATTTTCAGATATAAAGTTTTTTTCGTCCAGAATGAGTATTAAATGACCAAATTGTAGGAGCTCAAACGGCTTTACCCCAAATGTTATGTAGGCCAGGCTACGTCACATTGTTAAAGGTGCATAGGCCAGGGCTGCCAGGGTAACCATTTTTAAGTCTATCAACTTGATGAAGCTGACGTTTAGCTTACTAAAAAAAACACTTGGTAACTACAGGGTATCATTCTTGTGTTTTACACAATGGTCAGTGGTAAGGTCATGGACGTATTATTGTAAGTTCAGAATACTCAGCACATGGAAGCCCCATTTTGGAAAACGTAAGGCTACAGAGTCTACAGGTAGCAAATGCAATTTGAAAATGACTCATCTAGGAGTCTTGTGCTATTCTTTGGTTATGAATGAGGCATCGTTGTGGTAAAGTTAGGTAGTTAGATGAATTTAACGACACACCAACACAAATTTCTTATATAGTGTCAAGTAAAGTTTAAATACGGTGCAAGTCCTCCCCTTTAGTCGCCTCTTAAGGCACGCGGCCCAACCATGGAGAGGGAGGTGGCTTGCTCGGTTTTGTGGCGCCGACAACCCGCCAGTTATGGGATGAGTAATAACGGTATCATGTGCGCATTTTATAGGCGATAGTTGGGTACAAACAACTCGCCACGCATTACCTCCTTATCCCACCTGGATGCAGTTTAACGTCATGCCCAGGACACCGTTGTGGTAAAGAGGCTATGGGAATATGCAATGACTAAATCTCAGTAGTAACAAAGACTCTTTTGTTCCTTGTTGCATGGTATGTGTAGGCTGTTTGACATTGTGTTCGTGATCCGTCAGGGTTTTTCTTTGGGTTTGGGATTATCCTTTAGTTTGTCAGTGCCTGTTTCTACGTACTTGAAAAGCTCTATGCAATGACTGCCGTGCATAGCCCTGTAGCCTATGAAAAACAGAGCTTCAGTTTCACAGGGTGTTCTGCAGTTGTGCATGCTAAGGTCATACTCATATCCTGCTGTGTTTCGTACCTTAATACCCAGTCACATTAAGAGTTGACCCATTATAGTAATGGTCTGCATAATGATACCTAGCTGTTACATAGCCAAGGCTTGTGACAATACCTTTCCATTTCCACTTAGGCTAGGTCTAGCCTAGATTGTGGAGCATTCATAAGTATACAAATAATGAATGTTTGAGTGCGATAGTATGAATTATTTAATGAGTTGAAAGATTGAACGTTCTATTCAACGAGGCAAAGCCAGTTGAATAGAACCTTAAATTTTTCTACGAATGAAATTATTCATACTATCGCATGAATGAAAAACATTGTTTTATAACACCTTATAACGTTGATCTAGTCCTTGGTTCAGTAAATTTGTTTTTGACGGTCACTGTGGTTCGTGTTTGTAGCTCATGGTTTGTCGTTTGCTAGCTATCGTGAGATATCGTGTTAACAAGGTTTTCAAAGTTTGACCCCTGGCGACCCCTGATGACCTTTTACCCCCACCAAAAACAATATGGTTCTTTCAATAGTTAACGAGCTGTGTCACATACATACATACACGCATGCACCCATACTCACCCTCGCTTCCTTAGCGGTACGCGGGAAATGTACCGGTAAGGAATTCGAGGGATTTCCCCATTAGCCTGGCTGACCTCCAACTAACCCAGCAGACGTACGTGTCTGGAAGGCGGGCTGCTTGCCAAGGCAGGCACGTGCAGCCGCGCGAGACTTCTCATTGCAGCGACGGAATTTTCGGGCAGCTACGCCAGTTTCGAGCTCCGCGTGAGCTAGGAAAGACGTGCGAGAACGGAGCTCTCGCCGGCTGTACCGTGTCCTGTTAAGGACATGTTGCTGAGTGCACCCATAGCCACAGGATCGCTCACACACCGCGGGTGCACCCATACATACATACACATACACACACGCGATGCCTCACGGGGTACTGGCAAAGGACCCCGTAGGGAATGCAAGGGAATTTCCCAGCAGCGAAGCTGCCCGCGAAGAAACAGAGTAGACGGACACTTCAGGGCGGGCTGGGCTCCAAGGCAGACACGTGTTGCCGCGCGTGACTTCTCTTCGCAGTGAACGAATTTACGGGCAGCTACGCCAGTTTCGAGCCGCGCGTGAGCTAGGAAAGACGTGCGAGAGCTGAGCTCTCTAAGTGCATCGAAACGGCACATACAAACAAAAAAACAAAACTCAAACCGGATCGGACAGGAACATAAAGGCAAAACTATCCACACACCACCAAATCAAACAGAAAATTATGTTCATTACAACAATAGAACCACACACACACACTGACAACCCAGCTGCCCCGGCACCCGCCATAGCCACGTCGGCGAGTGCACACATACATACATACATACACACAAACACACATACATACATACAAACAAACACACATACATACATACACACACACATACGAAGATACACACATACACATACGTACGTACACACAGCACAGTTGCGCCCCCTGTGAGCTGGGGGTTGTGGAATATGCCCACGGTATTTCCCACCTGTCGTAAGAAGCGATTAAAGGGCAGGACTTGCACCGTATTTGAGCTGTATTGGAAACCAAACTTGAATGTGAACTGTATTTGATTCCGTATTTAAACTTTACCTTTTTGTCTAGTTGACGCTTTTTAACACATTCGTGTTGGTGTGTCGTTAAATCTTATCTAAGCCAGCAAAGTTGCATGCGTTTCTCTTATCATCGAAACCAAAAATCATTGGTTTTAATGTACATTAAACCATATGCATCCATAATAGCAAGTGTATATGTATCTGTTTGTATGTCTGTGTTTGTGACAACACTCAAATAGTTCTGGATAAAGTCTACTGATATGAGTTCATCGAACCTAAATGCATTTTTGCAATCTGGTTTACGATTTTTTTCACAACTTGACCTCCGCTGACCTTTGGACCACACCAGAAAGTGACTAACAAAAATGAAAGAGGACATGTCTTAGGTGGAAATCATACCCGGGACGGTCTGCTTCGGAAACTGAGCTCTAATCCACTACACCAAAGAACTCGTTCAGCATACACTATTTCTAATCCTAGCATGCTTTACACGTGTTCATAATTAGGTATTCAAATAAGAATCATTTCTGTGACAGTTTATGCTTGTGGAAAATGTTTTTCTCTACAGTTTTATCTTTTTAAAAGGTAACAAAATGCAACATTCATTTTTCGTTTGTTACCACACGCCGGACACAATTTGCAGGTACCGCCTCTGTCTATTTAATTGGAGGTTTTCGCAGTTTCACTTCTGATTAACTCCGATGACCTTCGACCTCCAACGAACCCGTAAGGTTCTCTTTCTCTTAAAGTAACACTTCTGTTAATCAAGTATTAAGCCCTGTGTTGAAATATCAGTGTTCACTTTTTTTACCCCTGATGACTTAAAATTAGACCACCGAAAACTACAGGGTTCTTCCTTTCTGTATGCCCTACTACCTTTTGAATGTAAATAGTTTGCCTTGTGTTCAAGCCTGATCCTGGTTTTTGTTTAGTGATTTGTGTTCTGTTCTTGTCCGTTTTCAAGCACGTAAAAAGAAAATGAACAGGTAAAGTACTTAAGTATACTCTGATGGATAGATGAGCATCCGTTACAACTTCTTTCACTTTCAGATTGGTTTCTTCGCAGAAACTGCAGTGATGAAACAAATGCAGCCTTTTCCATATTTGGAGATTTCAGTCCCGCTCCTCTCTTATCCACAACAGCCACATGCAGGATGTCATTTGCGTGGTAACCCATAGTGGTGTACGTACAATACTGAGCAGAGAAGCCAGGACTGTCGTTTCTGCCATCACCTTCAAAGGTGACAACCAAAGCCCTAAGATAGATGTTCCACAGGAAAAATCCTAGTATATTCTTTCCCCTGAAAAAAAAACGTGAAGGTCCTCAGGCCCGATGAGCCCAGTTAATGTTGTATAATCTGGCCTGTCACACCAGCCATACTGTACCCACTGTTTACTTAGCTACAATCCGCGACAAAAGTGGTGGAACAAAATTTCATATGAGTACTACGTCGCAGTTCTGAGGTTAGTTGAACTGGTCAAGTAACCCCAATCCCCCCCCCCCCCCCACACCCTCCGTTCAATGTTGGTCGATTCGTCGGAATTTCTCGAAAATCTCCAACTAACAACATTGAATCGGGAGAGCGGGGTGTTCCAACTACTTTTGTCGCGGATTGTAGCTGATTATGTACAGTGCATATACAGCACATGTAGGCAGTACATAGCAGAGAATGGCACAGTACAAGCCTTTAAGTGCCACAGAAATTGCATTGGCTTTGTGCACTGTTATGCTTGAGCATCACAAATTTTGAAGAATTCTGATTGGATGAAAACCTCTCAGCTGTTTGTGATGAGAGTTGCTGTTTTCTGAATAAATTTAAATTCAAATAGTCATAGTGGCATGTATGACATGCTAACTGCTAACCCTTACAAGATAGTATGTCGCGAAGGGCATTTGCCCCACCCCCCACCCCCCACCACTCGGCGGCTGAAGTATCCTGACACCTGATCTTGTCACGAGAACTTTTTGAAGTATGTGGCCGTCTAGGCAACATTCCAACTTCTCTACCAGTGAGCCTTCATTTACAGAACTTAGAAATTTAACATCTTGCCTGTTGTTATTCTGCACAAAGCTATTTAAAACATGTTGCCATCACATTTGTTGTACAATTATATAGACACAAAGGTTCCGTAAAAGATGCTAATGTAGTAAAGTATACCAAAACCGGAATGCAAAAAGGCATTGAGGTTTCGATGGTATATGTTCTATTCCAAATAATGTCATGATGCCCTGATTCTTTCAGTCACTGGTCAAACGTTATCTTAACGTTTTGGAAATATAGTTTTTGTGTTCAAATTTGATCTTGGAATTGTTGGGAAATACTGCTTTTTTGACCCATGGTGACTCCAGATGACTCTCTTGGGAATTGTTGGGAAATTTTGCTTTGAATTCTTGAGAAATAGCTGTTTGACCTTTGGTGACCCGGGTTCTTCCTCTGATCATGAGGCATCCGCGTACCAAGTTTGAAATCTGTGCAAGCTTTCTCCATTGAGAAATCGTGTTAAGGTTTGACTCTGGTGACCCCAGATGACCATTTACGTGACCAAACACATACCCTTTCAGTATATCCCAATCCAGCAGCTTCTGAAATGCATTCTTCAAGGTAAGTATTTTATGCCCACTGTTTTATAGCACAAAGTGAGGCAATGATGGCGCTTTGCTAGATTTTAACGACGATGAGTAGTTGGTAGTGTCATGGGTTATTATCTAATCCTAACAACATCAAGCTTTTGTGATACACTGATGAATGTGAAGTTGCAAATCCTATTGATTCCAAAGCTTGTCTTAATTTAATTGGTGAAGTTTCCTCCAACTTTTCTTCATCTCACTCTGATGATTGAGGCAGTCGTCTTGATCTTTTGACGATTTGTTGTATTATCTTTCTTTAGTACGATTCCTCAATTTGTATTTTACTTTTTGTTGCTCGGTTGGCCGGCTGTCTTGTTGTGAAGGTTTGTATGTGATGAAG
>JAIZAY010000657.1:0-34971 GCA_029531755.1 Holothuria leucospilota | reverse complement strand
CAAAAGTGATATGCTTTGTACCTTCGAATATTATGCATCCACATGCCATGTATGAAATCTATCCAAGCTTCCTACTTTGAAATATTATGTAAACAAGGTTTTCAGACTTTGACCCCTGGTGACCCCAGATGACCTTTGACCTCCACCAAAAAAGATAGCATTCTTCCTCTTACCATAATGCATATACATACCAAATATGAAATCCATCTTAGTTTCCTAACTTGAGATATCGTTTAAATAGAGATTTCGGAGTTTGGCCACTGGTGACCTTAAATGACCTTTGACCTCCACCAAAAACAATAGGGTTCTGTCTCTTACCATAATGCATCCACACACCAAGTATGAAATCTATCCAAGCTTCCTACCTTGAGATATCGTGCAAACAAGGTTTTCAGTGTTGACCCCTGGTGACCCCAAATGACCTTTGACCTCTACTAAAAACAATACGATTCTTCCTCTCACCATAATGCATCCACACAGGAAGTATGAAATCTATCCAAGCTACCTACCTTGAGATATCGTGTAAACAAGATTTCAGAGTTTGACTCCTGGTGACCCCAAATGACCTTTGACCTCCACCAAAAACAATAGGATTCTTCCTCTCAATATGGGGCATCTACCTATCAACTTTGAGAACTGTCAGTTTCCCTTCTTGAGATATCGTGTGAACAAGAAAAGTCACAAACACACACACATACATACACACACACGCCATCATGACTGCATAGGTTTCTCTTATGGTCGAAACCAAAAAGAAAAACATTGGGAAAAATCCTAAAATGTCTAGACAAAAGCAAATGCGGGAGTCATGTCAAAACTTCCTAAAAGGTTACTTTCTTTGAGAAAGTCCAAAATGAGAAAGGGAAATCCAATTTGCCAAGCTTTTTCTGCTCGTCATCCAGAGCTTTATATATATATATATATATATATATATATATATATATATATATTATATATATATATATATATATATATATATATATATATATATAATTATATGTCATGGATTCATGGAAACATATTCATGTGACACACGCCAACTCCTCCTCATCCATTTTGTGCTGACATCACCTTTTATCATGGCGCGCCACGTCATTTTTGCAAACCAGCTGAACCAACTTTGAGCCGGCACCTGCATTTGTACAGGCAGAAGGACAATCCGCGAGCGACAAAAGTGGTGGAACAAAATTCCATATGTAGTACTACGTCGCAGTGCCGAGGTTAGTTGAACTGGTCAAGTAACCCCCCCCCCCCCCCCGTTCAATCTTGGTCGATTCGTCGGAATTTCTCGAAAATCTCCAACTAACAACATTGAATCGGGGGAGCGGGGGTGTTCCAACTACATTTGTCGCGGATTGTAGGTTTTAAGTTGCATAGTAGGATTGCATTATGTTGCTACAGCCCTAAAAAGTTATTAACTGCAGTTGTATTAGGAAAAAGCAAGGAAGTCACTTACCTGTGATAAGCCTGGACCATTGCATCTTCAATATCTGGTTTGTGTGTCTTTGCAATAGGTTCACTAGCTTCCATGTTAAGTTATATTTGAGAATATTCTAACATTTTACTATAGAGGTGGAAATTCCTCATTCACATTTCTTTATGGACTTTGAGTGAATGCTAAAATTGCCATTTTGTGTTACCTTTGTGTGTCTACATTTATTCAAAAGTTGGTGGAGGTGCTGCTGAGTGTAAATGGGAACGATGGATACAAGCCAATGGAGCACAAACCCATCCAGTTGCTTTATGTAATCCGCGAAACCCTTGGAACTGGTAGCAGAACCTTTGAACGCAGGAACAGACTTCCTCTTGAAAAGCTTTCTTCCTGTTCTGTGGCATACTGCTAGAGGCTCCACTGCACTTTAGTAAATCTCTCAAGAACACAGACTTTCAACTGATCCAGTGAGTTAGTCGGACATAAACATTTAGCATAAATTCACGAGAAGTGTGAGATGACACACTGAATTTTCATGACACAAACATGTCTTCTAAAAAGGAGGTAATACTGTCACAGTAACAGGAATTAGCCAGTCAAGTTTTTAGTGTTACAATGTTTGGTAACAACTAATTTAAATTCTCAAGTTTAAGTTTGGTCAATTCAATTTGAAAATGTGTACAACAATTTGTTCTTCCAAATGTTATCATAGTGTCACAGCCACATTATTTGTGTCATGAAAATTCAGTGTTTAAAAAATAAATAGGTGAAAGACATACACACCATAACAACAGTACAGAAGACTTCAGATACTGAAGAAGACTTTTAATGAAAAATTTCCTTTCCACAACAAACGACCGAGAATATGAAATGAATAGGCATAGGAAGTCAACTTAGTCAAGAGCATGTCTCACTTCTTTGAAGCCTTGGTATGCAGCCCCTTCCTCTGGGAATTCCTCTCGAATCCTCCACACACAGCGTGATAGCAGGACGATGCGATTGCCTTTTCCAAGAGGTTCACCATGGTTGATCCATAAGGCCAGGAGCCTGTATGCCATCAAGTGTTTCTGTCTTTAAAAAATATTTAAAGGCCTTTAGAATTTGGTAAGTATGAGGGTAGGGAAGAAACTCAGTGACATGGATAAGCATACGGAACCACTTCAAATGGCGGGGGTGGGGGCTTAGAACTTTTTCCAGAAACCCGATGAAGGATTTTCTATCCCTGAATGGGGGCTGCAGCCCCACTTTGCCTCCCCACTGCTATTCCCGTTCGCTTACATGCTGTAAAGGGTAATGTGTAAATATAAAGTGACGTTATTGCAGTCATTCACCACAGCACTGCAGAGCCTGGTGTGGAATGACCGGCCGACTAAATTTTTTGCGTTTAAATACAGCATTTATGGTTAAAAATATCATGCAGTAGCATACAGTATGCCAATATAGTGGCTAACAGATACAACTTTCATCACCCTTCAAACTCAAGGGCTAATTTAGGCTAAGCCACGGGCACTGCCAACGTTTTGTATGCTGCTGCACACTGTAAAGCTATATAGTAAAGGGACCCATTATTGACGCACCTTCAAAACAATTACTATCACGTTAGCAATGTTACTGCAGCGAGCCTAACATTCTTGAACCTATCCAACGATTTGTCTTTCACGATAATAAATTCATTTCAGGTACCAAGCATACCTAAGTATGATTATTTTACTCTAAATACCAGCTTTCAAATCAATAGGTGCGTCAGTTTCGGGCCCACCATGCTGTAGTGTACAGAAGCATATACAAAGTTAGCAGTGCCTGTGGGCTTGGCCCAAGCCACACGAAGCAAAGATTATGATTCTCGTGTTACAAGTTACAGGGACTGTGGTTCTGAGGGAGGATACAAAGGGACTTAACGATCACTTAAGTTAATTTTAAGTTCTCACTTGTTCATCATTTGGTCCGCTTCGTGCACATCCTTCTTCCCGTAGCGTAGAAACTGGACAAACGTAAGTTCCAGTATCAGCTCATGGAGGCAAACTGCTGAAAAATCACCGGTTTCACAAATGCAATTAACACTATGCCTCTCGATTGTTTCTACAAAAACAACTCTACCACAGACTTCCTCTCTGTTAGTCGGCATCAATCGACATCTTTGGCAAAGACAACCTCCACCACTGTTGTCCGAGTCGGAATTATTACCAGACATTGAATCAGTATCTCCTGTCGCACACCTGGTTCCTACATCAGTGTCCGACGTTCGTTCGTTAAACTGCATCCGGTTGTGGAGCTTGTTAAAGCGTGGGGATAATGAGGTTACCCTTTGCCACAACTGCCTTCGGGGCACCCTTGGGCAAGGTGCACCTGTATTTGCCCCGGTGCTTTTTAAGTGCTGTTGCCTTTGGGCGTAGTGTTGCCTTCGGGCGTAGTTTTGCCTTTGGGGCGTAGTGTTGCCTTCGGGCGTATTGTTGCCTTCGGGCGTTGCCTTCGGGCGTAGTGTTGCCTTTGGGGCGTAGTGTTGCCTTTGGGGCGTAGTGTTGCCTTCGGGTGTGTTGTTGCAGGGGGTGTAGATTTGCCTTCGGGCGTGGTGTTTCCTTTGGGCGTGTGGGCGGAATTTGTTTGGGTGGTATGTGGTTGTGGGAGTTGTTTTGGGGTTGGCTGCAGTGGCAGTTACTGGAGTTCAGTAGTAACAAAGACTCTTTTGTTCCCTGTTGCACGGTATGTATAGTTTGTTTAGCATTTGTGTTTGTGACCCGTCATGGTTTTGTTTGGGTTTGGGATTTTTCTTTAGTTTGCCAGTGCCTGTTTCTACGTACTTAAAAAGCTCCGACGTTCGTTCATCATTGGTTCCACGGGTTTCTTGTTGTTGCCTTTCTCTAAATTCTTCTACGCTGTATTGCGGTTCGAAAAGGTACCCTTGGAGGCCAAAAGGGTCCATACTTTCTGCTGCTGTAACTTGTCAAAATTAAGTTGACCGTTTTTTTTAATTGGGTCGAGAAATTAACTGTGATTTATATTCAATGTTTTTTTTTACTTTTTCATTGGAAAAAGAAGTTTAAATCATAACTGTGTTATTGCGAAATTTTTATGAGGGTTTTAATTCGTAGCAATGATTTTTAGTGATGTTATAATCTGTAAATCATTTTATATTACACGCATGATTTTTGGTCATCTATTCCCTACGATTTTTGACGCAATACAAATAAAGATAATAAAATGTTTATTGGAAAATATTTTAGGTTTTTAAGCCCACGAATTTTTTTTAAACGTTGATATTTGTATTTAATTTCGGCGAGAATTTCTAGTATGTGTAGATTGGTAACTATAAGGCAAAGTGAGTAAAAATCGTCACAGATTGATCGAAAGCGCGGGAAAATTGAGACATGGCCACAACCAAGTTCGCACAGAAGTTCCTAATTTTTCACTCTTGCGTGGAAATTTAACATTTGTGAAGTGTCTTTTCTTGATCTTATATACATCATGTAATAGGTGAGGGACTTAAAATGTGATTCTTGCCGTCTCCTTTAATAGCGATTTTTACGTGCTGAAAAACGGATACGGCCAGATGACGAAACGATAATGACTCCCGCATTTGCCTGGACCCTTTAGTGTAATTTGACCCCGCCTTTTTAAGTTTATTATTTTTACCCCAAATCCCATCTACCTAACTACATAGAGAACCCCAAAACCAACATTACCCTCATAAACGAAACCATCGAAACTAACACCCCTCCAGAAGAGCGACAGTCCCTAGGAAACTCTAAACAGAACTCAAACAGCCTGGAACAGAGCCTGCGCGAAACATACCCTGCCGCCAACCGAAAACGAAACCTCACTTTCCCAAACGAGACCAGAAACAGTGGTCCTGAAGAGCCACAATCACCAAGACGCGGGAAACAAAACACGACCAACTTGACACCAAAACGAAAACTCACGTAAATGCCCCAAAGGGTCACCACACCAAAGGGTCACAAGGGGTCGGGGTCCACCTGCCCTATTTACAAGTTATGTACAATATTTACACTATGTACACCTAACTAAAACTAAACAAAAACCAAACTACCCGAGGAGGTCGAACGAGTTCTGCGAGCGACAGGCACGTCTGCTCTCTTCGGCGACCAGAACTGAACATAGACCGTAACAGTAGGCCGAGTCACACACAGAATGAACAGTAAGAAATACTTAGAAGCCAGACCTTTTGCCGTACATAGAAACGGGCACAGAAAGGGAGAACCCAAACCGGACCGGACAAAAACATAACTGTGAACTATTTATAGACTTATTTACATTAGCTAAGAAACCTATTTCTTTGACAACCATGTAAAACACCTACGTGCCATCTCCTCCCCGCCACCCCGACCAACCTAAATTACACAAGATTATTTTTCAATACAGTAACTTCGCATACTGTCATATGAAGGACACTCCGTATTATGTTAACTGTTGGGGACTTTACGCAGTCCAGTGCGGGGGACCTGAACCGACTTGATGGCATTGGTTGGCTAGATCCGACACAACGATTTTGCGTCAGGGCCGGACGTGTGGCGTGAAGTCAGCAGCACATCACTCGATCACCGCCGGCGAGAGCTGCTGTGGCGAATTGCACACGACGCCATCGTAACAAATCTCAAGCGCCTTCGGTGACGTTTTGGAGATGGCATTTCCCCCCCCCCCCCCCGCATTTTATGCACAAAGTGGGAGGGTGTGCCCCATGTGTTTTGGCAGTGTGGCTTTGTGGCCGTCCTGGCCGATCGACTCACGGTTTGCAACACCTGGGCGGTCAGCCAGTAATACGCTTTGTATGGTCTCTCACCCCGCCATGCAATGCAAGTGTTCCGCATGCTTACCTCACTTGATTATGGTTGTGTTGTTTACAGCTCTGCAGGTGAGTCATACCTCAGGAAACTCCTGTCCATACATAACCAAGGTCTTAGGATCTGCCTGAGAGCTTTCCGTACGTCCCCAGTGCAGAGTCTCAACATCGAAACGAATGAGCCACCCCTCCATATAAGATGGAAGAAGTTGTCACTCCATTTTGCCCTCAAACTGAGGAGCCATAGACACAACCCGACCTTTGAGACGGCCTTCAACCATAAGGTTAGTGACATGTTTATGAGAACACCATCAGCTGTCCCTCCATTTGCTGTCCGCATGAGGGAAGCTCTGTCACAGGTGTGCAGCAACCCTGATTTTGTGGCACAGTTTACCTTCCCCGCCACTCCTCCCTGGAAGCTAGACGAACCAGCTGTTGACTTTAGTTTAAGAAAATATCTGAAAAACTCAACAAATGAACTTGCGTTCCGTGCCAGCTTTAATGAGCTGAGACATAAATATTATCAGTATCGTGCACTCTATACTGACTGTTCCAAAGTCACGAACAGGGTTGCGGCCGCGGCGTCAGGCCGTGATGCATCCTTGCAAGTCAGACTACCGGATGATGCATCAATATTTATTGCCGAACTTCAGGCACTAAAGATGGCATTCCATTTGATTGACATCTCAGACAGACCGGTTCATTGTATTCACAGACTCGCTATCAAGCCTTTTAGCACTGAAAGGCCATGAGCTAAAACACCCTTCAGTAACAGCTCTCCGTGAGGCCTACTCCAATTTGGATCAACTACAAAATCGGTTGTGCTAGCATGGGTCCCTAGCTACGTGGGCATACAAGGAAATGAAAAAGTCGATGCACTTGCAAAAGAAGCCCTACAGATGGACGTCATCAATCTCTACTTGCCTCACACTGATTACCGCCCTAAGATCAATGGCTTTGTAAAATCAAAATGGCAAGAACTGTGGGATTCCTTTCCCGAAAACAAATTGTACCGAGTTTATCCAACGGTCGGAACTGGGGGACATGGAGCCCCCAGTAAACGGAGAGATGATTTAGTTCTGACTAGGGCTCGCATCGGTCACACCTACCTTACCCATGCCTATTTACTTTACGGGATGAGAGACCATATTGTATGCCCTGTGATTGTGCTGTCACCGTCAGTCACATTCTCGTTGACTGTTATGAATACTCCAATATTCGCTGGAAGTACTACGCTGTGCCAGACCTAAAAACTTTATTTGAGCAGACAGATCCTTCCCTTATTTTGGGCTTTCTCAAGGAAAGTAAACTATAGAACTTTTTGACATGACTCCCGCATTTGCCTGGACCTTTTAGTGAAATTTGACCCCACCTTTTTTAGTTTATTGTTACCCAACATTGCACCTTTTCTAGGTGGCACTTTACAACACAATCGTCTTGGTGTGTCGTAAAATCCCATCTACGTTATTTGCATCAACAAGAGACGAGGAGGCTGGGAGTATTATCTGAATTGAGTGGTAAGATTCTTTAGTCCCACTGAACTTAAACACATTTTTCTTCACTGTGGTTACACATTGGCTAAGTCACACTCAAGCAGTGAAGGGCTACCCTTGTGCTAACGTTGCGCAGGGAGTCTTTTTGCGACAGGTCATACCCAGTCTACCAGAGGCTTTTGGGGTCATACACAGCCCCCCCCCCCCCCCCTCCAGAATTTTCAGATATAAAGTTTTTTTCGTCCAGAATGAGTATTAAATGACCAAATTGTACGAGCTCAAACGGCTTTACCCCAAATGTTATGTAGGCCAGGCTACGTCACATTGTTAAAGGTGCATAGGCCAGGGCTGCCAGGGTAACTATTTTTAAGTCTATCAACTTGATGAAGCTGACGTTTAGCTTACTAAAAAAACACTTGGTAACTACAGGGTATCATTCTTGTGTTTTACACAATGGTCAGTGGTAAGGTCATGGACGTATTATTGTAAGTTCAGAATACTCAGCACATGGAAGCCCCATTTTGGAAAACGTAAGGCTACAGAGTCTACAGGTAGCAAATGCAATTTGAAAATGACTCATCTAGGAGTCTTGTGCTACTCTTTGGTTATGAATGAGGCATCGTTGTGGTAAAGTTAGGTAGTTAGATGAATTTAACGACACACCAACACAAATTTCTTATATAGTGTCAAGTAAAGTGTAAATACGGTGCAAGTCCTCCCCTTTAGTCGCCTCTTAAGGCAGGCGGCCCAACCATGGAGAGGGAGGTGGCTTGCTCGGTTTTGTGGCGCCGACAACCCGCCAGTCATGGGATGAGTAATAACGGTATCATGTGCGCATTTTATAGGCGATAGTTGGGTACAAACAACTCGCCACGCATTACCTCCTTATCCCACCTGGATGCAGTTTAACGTCATGCCCAGGACACCGTTGTGGTAAAGAGGCTATGGGAATATGCAATGACTAAATCTCAGTAGTAACAAAGACTCTTTTGTTCCTTGTTGCATGGTATGTGTAGGCTGTTTGACATTGTGTTCGTGATCCGTCAGGGTTTTTCTTTGGGTTTGGGATTATCCTTTAGTTTGTCAGTGCCTGTTTCTACGTACTTGAAAAGCTCTATGCAATGACTGCCGTGCATAGCCCTGTAGCCTATGAAAAACAGAGCTTCAGTTTCACAGGGTGTTCTGCAGTTGTGCATGCTAAGGTCATACTCATATCCTGCTGTGTTTCGTACCTTAATACCCAGTCACATTAAGAGTTGACCCATTATAGTAATGATCTGCATAATGATACCTAGCTGTTACATAGCCAAGGCTTGTGACAATACCTTTCCATTTCCACTTAGGCTAGGTCTAGCCTAGATTGTGGAGCATTCATAAGTATACAAATAATGAATGTTTGAGTGCGACAGTATGAATTATTTAATGAGTTGAAAGATTGAACGTTCTATTCAACGAGGCAAAGCCAGTTGAATAGAACCTTAAATTTTTCTACGAATGAAATTATTCATACTATCGCATGAATGAAAAAGATTGTTTTATAACACCTTATTACGTTGATCTAGTCCTTGGTTCAGTAAATTTGTTTTTGACGGTCACTGTGGTTCGTGTTTGTAGCTCATGGTTTGTCGTTTGCTAGCTATCGTGAGATATCGTGTTAACAAGGTTTTCAAAGTTTGACCCCTGGCGACCCCTGATGACCTTTTACCCCCACCAAAAACAATATGGTTCTTTCAATAGTTAACGAGCTGTGTCACATACATACATACACGCATGCATGCATACATACATACATACATACATACATACATACATACACACACATACGAAGATACACACATACACATGCGTACGTACACACAGCACAGTTGCGCCCCCTGTGGGCGGGCTGGGCTCCAAGGCAGACACGTGCGGCCGCGCGTGACTTCTCTTCGCAGTGAACGAATTTACGGGCAGCTACGCCAGTTTCGAGCCGCGCGTGAGCTAGGAAAGACGTGCGAGAGCTGAGCTCTCGCCAGCTGCCCCGGCACCCGCCATAGCCACGTCGGCGAGTGCACACATACATACATACAAACACACATACATACATACAAACAAACACACATACATACATACATACACACACATACGAAGATACACACATACACATACGTACGTACACACAGCACAGTTGCGCCCCCTGTGGGCTGGGGGTTGTAGAATATGCCCACGGTATTTCCCACCTGTCGTAAGAAGCGATTAAAGGGCAGGACTTGCACCGTATTTGAGCTGTATTGGAAACCAAACTTGAACATGAACTGTATTTGATTCCGTATTTAAACTTTACCTTTTTGTCTAGTTGACGCTTTTTAACACATTCGTGTTGGTGTGTCGTTAAATCTTATCTAAGCCAGCACAGTTGCATGCGTTTCTCTTATCATCGAAACCAAAAATCATTGGTTTTAATGTAGATTAAACCATATGCATCCATAATAGCAAGTGTATATGTATCTGTTTGTATGTCTGTGTTTGTGACAACACTCAAATAGTTCTGGATAAAGTCTACTGATATGAGTTCATCGAACCTCAATGCATTTTTGCAATCTGGTTTACGATTTTTTTCACAACTTGACCTCCGCTGACCTTTGGACCACACCAGAAAGTGACTAACAAAAATGAAAAAGGACATGTCTTAGGTGGAAATCATACCCGGGACGGTCTGCTTCGGAAACTGAGCTCTAATCCACTACACCAAAGAACTCGTTCAGCATACACTATTTCTAATCCTAGCATCCTTTACACGTGTTCATAATTAGGTATTCAAATAAGAATCATTTCTGTGACAGTTTATGCTTGTGGAAAATGTTTTTCTCTACAGTTTTATCTTTTTAAAAGGTAAGAAAATGCAACATTCATTTTTCGTTTGTTACCACACGCCGGACACAATTTGCAGGTACCGCCTCTGTCTATTTACTTGGAGGTTTTCGCAGTTTCACTTCTGATTAACTCCGATGACCTTCGACCTCCAACGAACCCGTAAGGTTCTCTTTCTCTTAAAGTAACACTTCTGTTAATCAAGTATTAAGCCCTGTGTTGAAATATCAGTGTTCACTTTTTTACCCCTGATGACTTAAAATTAGACCACCGAAAACTACAGGGTTCTTCCTTTCTGTATGCCCTACTACCTTTTGAATGTAAATAGTTTGCCTTGTGTTCAAGCCTGATCCTGGTTTTTGTTTAGTGATTTGTGTTCTGTTCTTGTCCGTTTTCAAGCACGTAAAAAGAAAATGAACAGGTAAAGTACTTACTCAAGTATACTCTGATGGATAGATGAGCATCCGTTACAACTTCTTTCACTTTCAGATTGTTTTCTTCGCAGAAACTGCAGTGATGAAACAAATGCAGCCTTTTCCATATTTGGAGATTTCAGTCCCGCTCCTCTCTTATCCACAACAGCCACATGCAGGATGTCATTTGCGTGGTAACCCATAGTGGTGTACGTACAATACTGAGCAGAGAAGCCAGGACTGTCGTTTCTGCCATCACCTTCAAAGGTGACAACCAAAGCCCTAAGATAGATGTTCCACAGGAAAAATCCTAGTATATTCTTTCCCCTGAAAAAAAAGACCTTTGAAAAAAAAAAACGTGAAGGTCCTCAGGCCCGATGAGCCCAGTTAATGTTGTATAATCTGGCCTGTCACACCAGCCATACTGTACCCACTGTTTACCTAGCTACAATCCGCGACAAAAGTGGTGGAACAAAATTTCATATGAGTACTACGTCGCAGTTCTGAGGTTAGTTGAACTGGTCAAGTAACCCCAATCCCCCACCCTCCGTTCAATGTTGGTCTATTCGTCGGAATTTCTCGAAAATCTCCAACTAACAACATTGAATCGGGGGAGCGGGGGTGTTCCAACTACTTTTGTCGCGGATTGTCCTTGTGCCTGTACAAATGCAGGTGCCGGCTCAAAGTGGGTTCAGCTGGTTTGCTAAAATGACGTGGCGCGCCATGATAAAAGGTGATGTCAGCACAAAATGGATGAGGAGTTGGCATATGTCACATGAATATATTTCCATGAATCCATGACATTATAAAATGTCAATATCTACTCGAAAATATATATATAAAGCTCTGGATGACGAGCAGAAAAAGCTTGGCAAATTGGATTTATGGGAGTTTAGATTCAGCAGGGGCGAAGTTCGTAGCAGACCTTTTATAGGTAGAGCTTTGTCCTCGAATGATTTTAGAGGTAGAGCTTTGTCCTCGAACGATTTTAGGACGTGCCAACACAGTGGTATAGCGCTGTCGTCGTAGTGGGTAGCAAAAATGCTGTTGGGAGTGTTGGCTGACAATGGATTGTGGGGTTGAGGGTGGAGGTTTAGGGTGGGATGAGGGATTCCGATTACAATGGAGTGAATGCAGTGAGATGGGAACGGTTTGGATGGTGTGAGTAGTGTGCTAGGCCGGGTGCAGGTTGGAGGGGAGGACGGGGTAGGTTTCTAAAAATGATTCGGGGTGGGGTGGGGTGGGATAGGGAATAATAGAACCCGACACCAGTAAATTGGCAAAGCTTAATCAGTGGTCTTAACCATCTGATTATGACGTCGATAGCATTGGACGGTTAACTAATACCTGGTAAACCTTGATCAGATCGAGGTTTCCTTTACCATCTATTTATCACGCATATCCCATTGGACGGTAAACCTATTGCCCAATATAGTCTGGTTAGTAAAGCAGTATCATGATTTATTTAGAGAAATGATGCTTTACCGTGTTTACCATGTAAAATGTCAAGCTAAGACTGACATGCAGACCGTCGATAGACCATCACAATGTTGTTCGATCCAAGGCGAATAATGTTAATCACATTTGTTCGATCACAAGAACGTTGCTGACGTCATAATGTGGTGGTAAACCATAATGTCAATTATGCTGTGACTTTACCTGGTAGGAACAGCGCCGCCAGTTAAGTTGAAGTGGAGGTTCTCTCCTCACAGAATTAATAATAACAGTACGAAATAATAATTCCGCCTTCATATAGCACATAAATGTTATGACAACAACATAACATAATACTTGTCCTAATTGCCCTTTGACACAATAATTAGTGTGGTTATGACGTCACACAAGGGCTTAGTCTGTTTATCTGTAGAATATCATTTTTACACAACATACTTATGACACATGCACTACTGTCAGACGCAATCACTGGTCGCAGAAGGAATGTCAAGCGAAAAGCCCTCCGCTCACCACGACCGCATTGGCCCCATAGAGGTGTAACGCTACGCATATATAGAAGCTACGTAGCTGATTATGTACAGTGCATATACAGCACATGTAGGCAGTACATAGCAGAGAATGGCACAGTACAAGCCTTTAAGTGCCACAGAAGTTGCATTGGCTTTGTGCACTGTTATGCTTGAGCATCACAAATTTTGAAGAATTCTGATTGGATGAAAACCTCTCAGCTGTCTGTAATGAGAGTTGCTGTTTTCTGAATAAATTTAAATTCAAATAGTCATAGTGGCATGTATGACATGCTAACTGCTAACCCTTTCAAGATAGTATGTCGCGAAGGGCATTTGCCCCACCCCCCACCACTCGGCGGCTGAAGTATCCTGACACCTGATCTTGTCACGAGAACTTTTTGAAGTATGTGGCTGTCTAGGCAACATTCCAACTTCTCTACCAGTGAGCCTTCATTTACAGAACTTAGAAATTTAACATCTTGCCTGTTGTTAATCTGCACAAAGCTATTTAAAACATGTTGCCATCACATTTGTTGTACAATTATATAGACACAAAGGTTCCGTAAAAGATGCTAATGTAGTAAAGTATACCAAAACCGGAATGCAAAAAGGCATTGAGGTTTCGATGGTATATGTTCTATTCCAAATAATGTCATGATGCCCTGATTCTTTCAGTCACTGGTCAAACGTTATCTTAACGTTTTGGAAATATAGTTTTTGTGTTCAAATTTGATCTTGGAATTGTTGGGAAATACTGCTTATTTGACTCATGGTGACTCCAGATGACTCTCTTGGGAATTGTTGGGAAATTTTGCTTTGAATTCTTGAGATATAGCTGTTTGACCTTTGGTGACCCGGGTTCTTCCTCTGATCATGAGGCATCCGCGTACCAAGTTTGAAATCTGTGCAAGCTTTCTCCATTGAGAAATCGTGTTAAGGTTTGACTCTGGTGACCCCAGATGACCAAACACATACCCTTTCAGTATATCCCAATCCAGCAGCTTCTGAAATGCATTCTTCAAGGTAAGTATTTTATGCCCACTGTTTTATAGCACAAAGTGAGGCAATGATGGCGCTTTGCTAGATTTTAACGACGATGAGTAGTTGGTAGTGTCATGGGTTATTATCTATTCCTAACAACATCAAGCTTTTGTGATACACTGATGAATGTGAAGTTGCAAATCCTATTGATTCCAAAGCTTGTCTTAATTTCATTGGTGAAGTTTCCTCCAACTTTTCTTCATCTCACTCTGATGATTGAGGCAGTCGTCTTGATCTTTTGACGATTTGTTGTATTATCTTTCTTTAGTACGATTCCTCAATTTGTATTTTACTTTTTGTTGCTCGGTTGGCCGGCTGTCTTGTTGTGAAGGTTTGTATGTAGAAAAAAGCAACTTGTTTTGCCTCAGAGAATCGGCTTCACGGGAAATCTGTAATACTCCCTGTGCGTAAGTTAGGGGTTTAACGACACACCAACACGAGTGTGTTATATAGTGTCAGCTAGATAAAAAAAGGGTAATGGTGGGGTGAAATTACCTAAAAGGAAAAAAAGATTGGACAAAATTCTACTAAAATGTCTAGACAAAAAATTTCATGTAACGGTTACTATCTCTGAGAAATTCCAGAATGAGCGTGGCAATGTTTTATCCAATGTGATGGGAAAACTTTTTAAGTTCGTTTAAGTTCGTTTTCCTGCAAGGATAGAAGTAACAAGGTGGCCAAATGTTCCTTTATTTGTACACAGTACTAAGGCCTTTCAATGGAGGGTGGGTTACATCTGCCAATTCTGCGATTATGTGATAAGCTGTAAGAGGTTTCAAAGATCTATCTCCAATCCTTCACAACAGATATGTTCTTACTTCATTGTAACTAACCAGCATATCTGTGCTTTCTTTGGGGTCTTGGGGAGGAGAATGGACACACATCTTCCCAGCTTTCCTCTTACCATTCTGTCATGAGAATACTCGAATTGAGAAGTCTTTGTTTGTGGATGACTTCTCTATTACCTTTTCATCAAGGAACATGAGGTCTATAGAGAGACTGATGCAAAACTGCCTCAGTAAGATCCAGCACTGGGCTGACAAAAACGGGTTCCGTTTTTCTCGGACAAAACTGCTTGCACTTTTGCATCCGGAGAGATGCCCATTGTGACGCAGACCTCAGTTTGAACGGTGTTCACATCCCAGTTGTTTCCCAGACTTCAGTTCATTGGCCTGATACTCGACAATAAGCTCAACTTCAAAGCCCACATGGACTATCGCAGGCGGAAGTGCCAAGGAGCATTAAAACCTGTTGAAGGTCGTATCAAAGATGGACTGGGGCGCTGATCGTCCAGTTTTGCTTCGACTTCACAGTCTCTAGTAAGGTCCAAACTTGATTATGGTTGTGTTGTTTACAGCTCCGCACGTGAATCATACCTCAAGAAACTTCTCCCTATACATTACCAAGGTCTTAGGATCTGCCTGTGAGCTTTCCGTACCTCCCCAGTGCAGTCTACACAGAAGCGAATGGTCACTCGAGTTTGCCCTTAAACTGGTGAGATGAATGCTAGCGTTTTTGGTGGAGGTCAAAGGTCGTCTGGGGTCACCAGGGGTCAAACAATGAAAACTTGTTAAGGGGATGTGTTTAGGTAGGAAGCTTGGATAGATTTCATACGTGGTATGTGGATGCGTTATAGTGAGAAGATGAACCCTATCATTTTTGGTGGAGGTCAAAGGTTATCGGGGTCACAGGGGTCAAAAAGCAAAATTCCCATCAAATCCCAAGATCTTCCCATGGGTTCACCAGAAGTCAAAAAGCAAATTTTTCTAAGTTTCCAAGATCATCATCTTGGGTCATCACAGGTCAAAATGCAAAATTTCTCAAGAATTCCCAAGATTAAATATGGACCTAAAATTACTTTTGCAACACATTAAGATAGCACTTGACAAGCGACTGAAAGATATAGGACATCATGGCATTATTTGGAATAGAACATATGTCATCGAAACCTCAGTGCATTTTTGCATTCTGCTTTGACCTCATTGTACCCCAAACATTGCACCATTTTCTTTTCTAGGTGACGCCATATAACACATTTGTGTTGATTGTCGTAAAATCCCATCTATCTCCGTGAAGCTAACTCCAATTTGGTGCGACTACAGGAATCAGTCGTGCTAGCGTGGGTTCCGAGTCACGTGGGCATACGCGGAAATGGAAAGGTTGACGCACTTGCTAAAGAAGGCGTCACCAACCTCTACCCACATCACACTGATTACCGCACTAAGATCAACTGCTTTGTAAATTCAAAATGGCAAGAATTGTGGGACTCCTCCCACGAGAAAAAACTACCGAGTAAACCAACTTTCGGGACTGGGGGAAATGCAACCCCCAGCAAGCGGAGAGATGATTTAGTCCTGACTAGGGCTCGCATAGGTCACACTTACCCATGCCTATTTGCTCACAGGGACGAGAGACCATACTTTATCCCCTGTGATTGTGCTGTCACCATCAGTCACATTCTCGTTGACTGTTATGAACTCACATTCGTGAGAAGTAATACACTGTGCCATGCCTGAAGACGTTATTTGAGCACACTAACCCTTCTCTCATTCTGGGCTTTCTTAAGGAAAGTAACCTTTACATTTTTTGACACGACTCCTGCATTTGCTTTTGTCTAGCCTTTTTAGTAAAATTTTGCGCCTTTGCGTGTTTTAGTTGATTTTCACCCCATTACCTTTTTCTTCTAGCTGACACTATATAACACATTCGTGTTGGTGTGTCGTTTAACCCCATCAAACTAAATTGAGGGTATAAAACTGGGAAGTGAATGAAAATACGACAGTGGGGAAGGGGGCGGGGACAGAAAATGCCCTCAATTATTCTTCATGTTATATTCGTCTGTGCTTAAAATCAACTGGCCTTCATGGCTTGCTTCAGCAGCTCTAACTGGCCCTGAATGAAACTTGGGGAGGTAAGCCTTCGTAGCTGCGTGACACTGCCTTACATTTGAAATCGTACTTGATTTGGCCACTTTTTCCTGTGAATGGAAGTACAGTCACTAAAAATAAATACTAGTTCCACTCACACTAGAATTTCAGGTTCCAGTGGTCTCTCCTTAACCAACTAAAAGAGGTATTCCTCACATTACAAAAAATCAACCTCACATGAAAGGTCATTAAGGTCACCTGAATAGCAGTCTTAATCAAAATCCGCTTGCACAAGTCCGTACGTGACAAATCTTGCTTTTGACATGAGCATCTTTTCTGCTGGCTTTACCCACCTTACAACTACATTGACGCATTGTATTAGGCTGCCAGGTGTGCTGGACTGTCATCCATACTTGTTGATTACTCCTTCAGTAACACTCCAGCCGTGACCATCAGGTGGTGCTAGAAGAAAGTAAGGAGCTAGTGCTCTCCTATGTATTGCAGCTCGCTAATAACAACTTTTCAGATGCTGAAGTAGTGCATCCTGCCATGGTGTCAAGCTTTGTTCAGATGTTGCCGATGAGCCGAAAGATTTGAAGTGCAGCTTGGTTGATGCCCTTGCCAGGTTATCCATACATGTGGCAGACAGACTCTGCGAGGTCCTCTTGTAGAGCATGTGGAAGGTCAAATTCACTCTAGAATTAAGGGCTTTTTTCTTTCCTTCCCCATTAAGACACTAGTTGAATCAAGACCAGTGAATGTGTGAAGCCCGATAAATATCTTCAAGCTCTGATCCAAGCTGTTCACACATTCTCTTCACATCCGTTGGTTTCATGTTCCAGGCCAAAAATACAAATCACTAGCTATGCTGTCTTCATGACTCAGACAATGATGGCAACATCGGTATCAGGATTTTTGATAACAGTGCGTTATGTGAAGTGGCATGTATGGCGTGAAGCAAAAGTCTTGTCAGCTTCCTCGTGATCACTTCCCAATGTTTGACACTCTTTCACTTGACAATGTCCTTCCCACGTCAGTTCATGGCGAATGATATTTATCAATGAGTTTTAAATGTACACTGACCTGCCAGATAAAAGTCCAGTCATCAACGTGATGATCTGGAGCTGTTGGACGGCTACTGTCCCCTTGTGCGTTACTTTCTAAAGCCGAAGAAGTTGAGTGGTTCTCCTGGAGGCAGCTGGTCGGCAAAACTGGCAGAAGTTACCCCAGACTAGTAAGCTGTTTCACATTAATCAACCTTTGTTGTCTATGGAACACAAGGTGTGGATAATCTTTTTGGAGTCTTCTCTTTAAGGTATTTGTGTAGAAAGATGAATAGAAAAATGGCATTATTCACTTCAATATGAACTAATGCTACTACAAATACTGGCAAAGTCGTAGATCATCCACAAGTCTATTTCCCACTACCATTCTAAAACATGATTTTAATTGAATGTTTGGGAACTAATCTGGACTTTTTTCTTACTCCAACATGAAGTTAACTGTATTAGGGGGCTTACGGTTTCATTACAAATAGTATCACACAAAAGGGAATTATGCAGTAATGATTGATTTTAGACCAGAAATGCCGTTCTGGGAATACATTAGAGATATTGACCCCGGGGCAAATATTACTCACCACAGGGATAGTTCCTCCATTTTGTAACCCCCTGCGGGTACGGTGTTGTAGAATAGGCCCGCTGCTTTCTCAGCATGTCGTAAGAGGCGACTAACAGGGACGACTTGTTTGCCGTGAGTCGCGACCCGTGTCGGTGGAGGAGGGGGTCCTGTTGGTTGAGTGAAGGCTATAACTGCGGTGCGGTTTGGTCCTAGCAACACACCACTTTGGCCTCAAATTCACCTAGTCGGGAGGTTGAATTGGCCTGGTTTAACCAATCGGCTGGTGGTGTCATGCCCTGAGATTCCACTTACTGCTTTCCAACTTTTACTTATTAACATAGCACTAACTTGTCATGAAATCGTCACCAAGTGGACTTTGCTTGCGTGTATCAGAAAAGTGGTATTCTCAGAAGGCGGCTGCTCAATCAGGTCAATCGGGGTTATTGATTTATTTAATGGCCTTGAGTATATCACTAGTGTATCCCTGGCATCGGATTGTGATGTATTTTTCCACTCTCCTTTGATGTCCCCTTGTTGGGCTCCATGGTGGGTGGGGAGCACCGGTGATGAATTATAACCTTTTTATTATGGATTCCTCAAATTCAACAAAACTAGCAAATAAACGTTTCAGGGGTGACTCTGGGTCCAGCTCCGACCCAGAGGCCACTCCTAACTGGCCTAGGTTCCTTGTCATCTCCAGTACTGGTGATGACAAGACGCTCTCAAACTTGTCCCCCTTTGCTGTCAATAAAGGTACTGAAGGTGTTGTCGGCACCCCAAAATCGATCAAGAGACTCCGCTCAGGAGATCTCCTTGTCGAGGTAAGCCGCAACACCCAAGCAGACAACTTAATGAAATCCAAAGTACTTGTTGATGTTCCGGTTTGGGTGACCCCCCACAGGTCACTGAATAGCTCCAAAGGAGTCATTAGATGACAGGATGTCACGAACTGCTCAGATGAGGAGATTCTTGATGGCCTAGCATCTCAATATGTGAGCCACGTCCATCGAATTTCAGTGTTAAGGGAAGGTGTCAGGAAGCGCACTGGCACTTTATCCTAACTTTCAACACTCCCAACACTCCAAAAACACTGAAGATTGGCTATTTGCAGGTAAGGGTCGAGATATTCATTACCAACCCTGTTCGCTGCTACAATTGTCAACGTTATGGCCACTTCAAAACTAACTGCAGCAGACCAGCTGCTTGCGAAAAATGTGGCCAAGAGTGACACACTAGTAAAACCTGTGAGGGACCACCCCATTGTGTCAATTGCCAGGGCTGTCATCCGGCAAATAGTAAAACGTGTCCGAAGAGGGTCGAGGAGAAACATACAAAAGATAAAAGCCTCCAATAACATCTCCTATAAAGAGGCTAGGGAAACATTCCACTCGCAGGACTCGCAGCTCAAGAGCTATGCTAGAGCTGTGAGGACTGCAAAGGTATCTGCTGCAACCCAAACTGATATGACCTGGCCCAGGGACAGCAGTTTTCCAAAGCCCATTACACTCACTTTCGCAAAACCATCAGAGCAGTCTATCATATCCAAGACAATACAGACGATGACAGCACCGACAAATCTATCACAAAAATCAACACCCCCACAAGAGAAACCTAAACCACCACCAAAACCAACAACTACAAAACAGACAAAAGACAGAACCAACAAAAGCAAGAGACACACCTAGAATTAAAGTACAGACAAAACCGAGCAAAGGGTCGAACGACCCTATCAAACTGCACAACAGATTTGGAGCGTTAGAGGGGAGTGAGGGAGAAGGGGAAGGGCTGATGGAGCTCAGTGGCCG
Source organism: Holothuria leucospilota (assembly GCA_029531755.1). Classification (NCBI taxonomy): domain Eukaryota; kingdom Metazoa; phylum Echinodermata; class Holothuroidea; order Aspidochirotida; family Holothuriidae; genus Holothuria; species Holothuria leucospilota. The sequence continues at coordinate 14,691 of JAIZAY010000657.1, read as the reverse complement.
GAGGTTTCGGCCCGAGCCAGGGGGCTCCACCGGCTCTACTCACAAGCCACAGATTTCCAAAGGATGACCCCCTGGGAGGCCTGCGGCTATAATCCAATGGAATTGCAGAGGACTTAGACCGAATTACGAGGAGATCAAGTGCTTCATAGCAGACTGGTCACCTTTAGTGATCTGCCTGCAGGAGACTTTCCTTGGGGACACAGATCACCCAACATTTAAAGGGTACATGTACAACAAAACTGTTGTATCCCCCATTGACAACAGAGCTATTGGGGGATCATCCATATTAGTTAAAAACACAGTTCCACACTCCACCATCCATCTGAACACTAACTTGCAAACCGTGGCTATTTGAGCTACACTTCACCGCACCGTCACTGTGTGTTCGGTGTACATCCCACCAAGGTATAGCCTAAAACGAGATGATTTGAACATGCTAGTTCACCAGTTGGCCACGCCATTTTTACTGCTGGGGGAATGCACACAGTGACATGTGGGGCTGTACTAACACCAACCAGATGGGTGGTTTAATTGAGTCTGTGATTGCTGCTTCGGATCTATGCCTTTTGAATGATGGGTCTTCTACCTACATTCATCCAGCCTCTGGATCTCGTTCAACTATTGATCTCTCAATGTGCTCTCCGGCAATTCTGATGAACCTTCAGTGGAGAGTCCACAATGACCAATGTGGAAGTGACCACTATCCCCTTTTAATCGATATTGTCTACCCAATGCCCGAAGAGAGAGTCCCCGGGTGGCAGCTTCAAAAAGCTGACTGGTCTGAATTTAGCAATCTTTGTAGCAACACGATCGTCAAGGACGCTTTTGACGGTTTACAAGACAAGATCTCCCACTTCACACAACTATTGGTGAATGTTGCTACCAAAACTATTCTCAAGTCCTCTGCAAATCCACGTAGTAAACACAAGGCGTGGTTTAACACGGATTGATAAGAAGCGACCAAAGATCGCAAAAAGGCCCTTAATATTTTTAAGAAGTACCCTAATAATCTTATTCTTAGAAAGTACCTTAATGCCCGTGCCAAAGCACGGCGCATCATCAAAACCAGCAAGCGGGAGTCATGGAAACAGTACATCTCTCAACTTAACTCCTCTACGCCAGTAAAAAAAGCATGGGTTAGTTAGTTAGTTAGATGGGACTTAACGACACATCAACACAAATGTGTTATGTAGTGTCAGCAAGATAAAAACGGTAAAACTAAAGAGAAACTGTTGGGAAAAATCCTAAAAGTCTAGACAAGATCAAACGCGGGAGTCATGTCAAAACTTCCTGTAAAGGTTACTTTCTTTGAGAAAGTCCAAAATGAGAGACGGATCTATGTGCTCGAACAATGTCTTCAGGTGTGGCACAGTGTAGTACTTCTGACGAATATGGCAGTATTCATAGCAGTCGACGAGAATGTGACTGACGGTGACATCACAATCACAGGGGATACAATATGGTCTTTCATCCCCGTGTAGCAAATAAACATGGGTTAGGTAAGTGTGCCCGATGCGAGCCCTAGTCAGTACCAAATCATCTGTCCGTTTTCTGGGGGTTGCATTACCCACAGTCCCGACCGTTGGTTTGACCTGGTATAATTTGTTCTCATGGAAAGAGTCCCACAGTTCCTGCCATTTTGATTTTATATAGCCGTTGATGTTAGGACGATAATCAGTGTGGGGTAGGTGGAGGTTGGTAACGTCCATCTGTAGGGCTTCTTTAGCTAACGTGTCTACCTTTTCAAAAAAAGCATGGGATATGGTAAGAAAAATTTGTGGGAAGCAGCTTCATTCCTCCTTTCTACACATAACCAAACCAGACGGTAGTAAATGCACAGAAACAGCAGATATTGCCAATTTGCTTGCAGATGAGTTTGAATCAAACTCCCTTAAGCAATCACTACACCCAAGCCTTTCAGGCATTCCAATATTCCATTGAAAAACAGAAAGTGAACTTCACCTCAGATAACTCTGAGAACTACAACAGCCTCTTTAACATCACGGAACTTCGCATTACTCTCGAGAGAAGCAATGACACTGCCACTGGCCCAGATGAAGTTCACTACCAGTTCTTAATACACCTTCCAGATGACTCCTTACTGGTTCTACTAAATATTTTCAACGGTATATGGGAAAATGGCAACTTTCCAGCTGCTTGGCGGGAGGCCACCATCATTCCGATCGCTAAGCCGGGCAAGGACCCGACCCAGGCTACAAACTATCGCCCTATTTCGTTAACTAGCTGCCTGTGCAAGACATTTGAACGAATGATTAATGCTCGTCTGGTTTGGTTCCTTGAAACCAACGGTCTGATAACTAGTTTTCAAAGTGGCTTTCGACCTGGCCACAGTACCACTGACCAACTCGTCCGCCTAGAGTCCACAATTCGTGACGGCTTGGCTCGCGGACACCATGTTGTATCGGTGTTCTTCGACCTGGAGAAGGCATATGATACAACTTCGAATATGGTATTCTAAAGGATTTGTACAATGCGGGTCTGAGGACTTTTTATTCAAAACTTCCTGAAAGATCGTGTGTTTCGAGTCCGTGTAGGGAGTGTATTGTCTGAGTTACATAATCAGGAAATGGGTGTTCCTCAAGGCAGCATCCTGTCCGTTACTCTTTTTATTATGAAAATAAACAGCATCGCTAATGTGGTGAACACTGGGATTGAAAAGTCTTTGTTTGTGGATGACTTCTCTATTACCTGTTCCTCAAGGAACAGGAGGTCTTTAGAGAGACTAATGCAAAACTGCCTCAACAAGATCCAACACTGGGCTGACCAAAACGGATTCCGTTTTTCTCGGACAAAGACTGTTCGCATGCACTTTTCCAACGGGAGATGTGCTCATTGCGACCCGGACTTGAATTTGAACGGTGTTCACATCCCAGTTGTTCCCCACACTAAGTTCCTAGGACTAATACTCGACAGAAAGCTCAACTTCAAGGCCCATATCGACCATCTGAGGCGGAAGTGCCAAGGAGCTCTAAACCTGTTGAAGGTCGTCTCAAAGATGGACTGGGGCGCTGACCGTCCTGTTTTGCTTCGCCTCTACAGATCACTTGTTAGGTCCAAACTTGATTATGGTTATGGTTGTGTTGTTTACAGCTCAGCACGTGAGTCATACCTCAGAAAACTGCTCCCTATCCATAACCAAGGTCTTCGAATCTGCCTGGGAGCTTTTCGTACGTCTCCGATGCAGAGTATCTACATCGAAGCGAACGAACCATCTCTTCAGATCACATGTGAGAAATTGTCACTCCAATTTGCCATGAAACTGAGGAGCCATAAACACAACCCGACCTTTGAGACGGCCTTCAACCATAGGTTTAGTCACATTTACCTCGCAAAACCAACAGTTATCCCCCCCCCCCCCCCCATTTGCTACTCGCGTTGAGGAAGCACTATGAAAGGTGTGTACCAACCCCGATTTCGTAGCGCAGTTTACCTTCTCCATCACTCCTCCCTGGAAGTTAGTCGAGCCAGTTATTGGCCTTAGTTTGAGGAATTATCTAAAGAACTATACAAATGAACTGGTGTATCGTGCCAGCTTTAATGAGCAGAGACATAAGATCCGTCGTTATCATGCAATCTATACCGACGGTTCCAAAGCGACGAACAGGGTTGCAGCCGCAGCGACAGGCCGAGATGCATTCTTGCAAGTCAGACTAGCGGATGATGCATCAATATTTACTGCCGAACTCCAGACACTTAAAATGGCATTCTATCTGATTGAAACCTCGGACAGCCACCACTTCATTGTGTTCAAAGACTCCCTATCCAGCCTTTTAGCACTTAAAGGTCATGAGCAAAAACATTCTTGTATAATAGCTCTCCGTGAAGCTTACTCCAATTTGGTGAGACTGCAGAAATCAGTTGTGCTTGCGTGCAACCTCTTCATCCCCCACACTGATTATCGTCCTCAGATCAACTGCTACATAAAATCCAAATGGCAGAAACTGTGGAATTCTTTCCCCGAGAACAAATTGTACCGAGTTAAACCAACGGTCGAGACTGTGAGTAATGGAATCCCCAGAAAGCGACGAGACGATTTAGTTCTGACTAGGGCTCGTATCGGTCACACTTACCTTACCCATTCCTACTTACTTCATGGTGATGAGAGACCATATTGTATCCCATGTGATTGTGCTGTCACCGTCAGTCACATTCTCGTAGACTGTTGCGGATACTCGCATATTCGTCAGAAGTACTACACTGTGCCAGACCTGAACGATCGTTCAGGTGAACGCTCGTCTACCGATAGTGTAAAAAAATTTACCGATAATGTAAAAACTGTTCTAAAGACGTTTTCATATCGAATTAGAAACGTGGAATTTTATCAAAAAAGTCATACGTTAATTCAGAAAGGTCGTAGGTCATACACCAGGGGAAGGGGCTCTCACCCCTATTTTACAGCGCCCTTGCAGGTATATTTCCCTTAAAAATGTTCATTGAAAGACAACAGAAAAATTAAAGGTCACTTTTTCTCAATTGTATGGGCCAAATATATGATGCTATCATATTCCTCCTTCATATACTTAAAGCGCCCTCACTCCCCTGTTGATCCGCAAGCTCACCAAAAAGAACATATCTACGATAAAACTACCATGAAACATTTTATTACATAACGGTGGGTCATATTGACGGCACAGTATATTTGCAAAGGTCTCTGGCCCAATACAGGGCGCCCTTTAAAAACATTTAAAAAACGAAAGGACTGAAAATTGTATTTTTGAAATGAGCGTGTCCGAAAACCCAGGAGTGTTATTATCGTTACTCTGAAGCTGAAGGAAGGTTATTCCCTCTCACCCGTTCCCCACCCCAGGGGAGAGGGTGATGAAATCGAAGCTACTCACGCTTGATAAGAATTGCGTCCTAGTGGTTATCGACCACGCTGATCACAGATCCGAAGTCAGTCATCCCGTCTGTCGGTCGTAGTGGGATGTGCGGGCCGTCAAAAGACCCACTTTTAGGGTAAGTGTCCTCAAGAGCAGATTTTAGGCATTTCAAAACACAGTTTTCATACTAGATGGTTACCAATTAAAATTTAGGAATATCATTTCGATTGCATTTGTTAAATGTGGAGAGAAAGTTTTCCCTTCCATATGGCTTCACTAACACGTGGGCGAGTTGCGCCTTACCTCCGGAGAAGGCTCTTATCTCCGAGATGATGATAGTGGGAAGGGGATTACCCCGTCAAAAGGTCATGCACTACATTGGTCTACCGTTCTTGTGAGTCACAAGCCTATTCTTTCTCCTACTAGCTACGCTGTATGCATTAAGTTGAAAAAACGCGTTTTTTTCCATATGTGCTAACACTAATTTTGGGGCCGTGTTTCGCTTTGCACCCGGGGAAGGTGCCTCTCTCTAACCAACCATTAATTTACCCCTTCAAACTGGAAAGGTGATAGGCCTTTGTGTCCTGTATAACATAGGGAAGGCGTTTGGGAGACTGCCCTGGTTGGGTTTGGACTGGCGATTTATGAGAGCAGGTCGAAAACGTGTGGAGCGGGTCGGGTATATTAACAGATTAATGTTAGCATTACATGGCAAACATGCGTTTTTCAGCTTTGAATGCGCCCTTTATCTAGTAGGACGGGCACACCCTAACAACCCTCAAGGTTGATGAGTCCTTATGTTGCCTACAGCAAGCTCGAGGCCTTTTGGATGGTTTATCTAGGCTGGTTGTAATGGGCCCTTGAAAGGGACTAGTTGAAATTCGGGCAAAAATTACTACAGTTTGTAGTTTGTAAAAATATTCCAAAATTGTCATTTTGTATGACTTGAAAAATAATTTCCGTTAACTTCGTAAATAACGTCATAGCGTGTCGTCTGCATCAATAAAATTCGAGCAAAGAGAACACCTGTATCAACTTTCGTGCAAATTGCAGTAAATTTGACAAAGTTATGGCAATTAATAGGCCTACAAAGGGTTAACCAAGGGTTTAATAGGTAACAGAAAATAAGGGTTAGCCACTATTTTGCTTTATGGAAAGATATGGACCCAAAACTCAGGAGGTTAATGTTCCAATGTAGGCGCTTCCCGACTTAAAATTTGGCTTCTTTCACCATTTCAGCGTGTTTTGACTTCTAATTGACCTTTAACCTGACCCCGGACTCATGCGAACTTTACGTCATTCAAAAGGTTACGTCACCTTTTACCGGTGTTAAAAGTTTCAAAGTCGTTACACATTACCCCGTTTTTTGTGTAATTTCAAAATTTCGCAAAACGGTTCATTAAAAACGCCGTCACTCCGCCATCATGAATGTTACGAGATGGCGCTTTTAATATCTTATAGCCCTAGACCAGCTCTACTATCACAAACAATTAAGGGGAAATTCAACGTCGTTTCCCTATTTTGGAGAAGTGTGACTCGCCCAAAAATGAAAGGTACATGACCTCAACTTTCATATATTACTAGGCTATTTTCGTCGAAACTCGGTCGGGGAAGGAGTAAGAAGAAAAAGATCAGGATTGGTCCGTGGGGCTCAGTCTGGGCTACCTCAGTCCTCGACCCCCAGCCCGGCAACCCTTAACCGTATGATAAAGGGGTTCGATGATAGGTACTTATCGGAAGACCTTCGATGCCATAACAGCGACCCCGATATGATATTGTACTTTTTGAGTTTTGACCCCCTCACTGACGTCAGATTTCTCAAATTTTGGAAACGTTTGATTTGTCTCGATAGTTACGTTCCAACCATAGCCCATTCTTCTTTCCTTTTTTGACCTTGAACGCCCAAACTGACGTTTTTAGGGCGTGCTTTGGTGGTTATCAAGTTTCTGAAGTTTTGGGGCTTTTATTAATTCCGGGACTTTTTTGAACTTAGGGTCCGTTGGTCCTAATTAGCGTTTCTTTTAAAAACTGTCTACAACTGTAAAAACGAATCAAGTGACATAACTCACGTTTTCAAGTTGCAGCTCTATTAGCAAGACAATAGTCAATCAAACTGATGTTTTTACTTTAAAAATACGTTAATTGTAAACAGTAAAGGCAACGACAACAATAAAAACACAAAAGAAAACTGACATTAAGTATTTCATAACAGAAGAGCTCATAGAGGTTAAATCTGTCACATAAGTTTTCATTTGTGTAACGCCAGTGTGAAACTCACAAAATTGGAAGACAAGAAATTAGGACACATATAAATAAAATTTAGTGAAATAAAGAAGCTTACAATCCCTGGAGTGAATTCCGAAGGAATGGAGAATAAAAAGTGAAAAACGGTGGCGTAGCTAGGGGAGGGGCACTTTTAGCCTTTAAGATAAATTTAGAAAATAATTATACTAAGCTGTATGCGATAAATACAACAGCCTTACAGCTGAGGATAAAGGTAAAGTTGTATAAAAAGTTTCAAACATCGTTATTCAGTTTCAATAGTAAGAACCTACTTTCTATGAGAGAATACTTATACTAATTCGGGATTAAATGTTACTTTAACAGTTTACTTATTTTTACGGAGTATGGTACGGTACGGATTATGCTTAAAGCCTGCACAACCAATATCAATTTATTTCGCAATATTATATTATAATGGGGGGGGGGAGGGTAAATTTTCTTCTTCTGCACCCGGGCGCAAAAACCTCTAGCTACGCCAGTGAGAAAAAGTCAAGAACTTATCAAATATTATGTTCAATGCTCAAAGCAACAAGCAATCAAATACATAATGTGTGTTCCTTAATGACGAGAATACCTCAAACATCCCATAAGTTTGAAGGATATAACAGTTTGTACGCCAAATATTGTAGTTTATAGGCGACTGGTTTTAGGTTGATACATTGGGATTGAGATATTGCAAATAGTGACGTTAAACATGGTGCTATAATGTTGATCGCTACAGCGTGGGTCTAGAAAATAATGAAATTGTAAACGTTTCGTTGTGAATTCTAAAACGCAATCTCAATAGCGTGAATATCATTTTCGATTTCTTCAAAAGAGTTAGCTCTGTCTTGGAAGTTTTCTCATGGTTTGGTGTAGAAGGGGTTAAAGTTAACCTAAGTTAAACGAATTATCACAGTCTGGAATGAGATTAGAAGCCTTTTAGTGCATAACCAACTCTAGCACTATACCAGCTCAAACGAAAACCATAAATCAAATTATTCTAAATAGATATATATAATATATATATATATATATATATATATATATATATATATATATTGCAATTGTGTACAAAACCTTATAGCGTGCTTGTGTTGTAGTTGATAAGTAGGTCTGGTCGTGTCCATTTGTTTACGACCGCGCCTTGTTTCTGTGTTGCTTGTGTTTTTCTTACTTCATCCTATTTTTTTGTCTTTTGTAAACTAGTTCTGAGGTTTTTTGTCCTTTATCCCGTGGCCTCGAGCCACGCAAACTGCTGCTATGCCCGGAGGTCGGGATAGCACAATTGTTACGTTAGAGTTTTCGTCGGGGGCGAGCGTCTCTCCCCCGCAGGCGTTTACTGTGTTGAAGAATAACGGAATACAGGTTAAAGAAATAGAGATGTTGCAGGCGCTTGCCGCCCGCAACACGTATGACCTTAAGTTCAGGGTAGGACGTTAAACTGCATCCGGTTGTGGAGCTTGTTAAAGCGTGGGGATAATGAGGTTACCCTTTGCCACAACTGCCTCCGGGACACCCTTGGGCAAGGTGCGCCTGTATTTTTGGCCCAGTTTTGTTCAGGTTTTTGTTTTTGTGTAAATAGTGTATATAGTGTACATAGTGTAAATATAGCAAGTTGACTCCACCCCGGACCCCTCCTGGCAGGTGGGCCCCGCCCCGGACCCCTCGTGGCCCCTGTTGTTGGTGTCTGGTTTTTTTTTTGGTTGTTGGCGGTATGTAGTATTATAGGGTGGCCGGGGGGAGGTTGGCCTGTTGGGTATTTGGGTTGTTGTCAGTGTGTGTGTGGTTCTATTGTTGTAATGAACATACTTTTCTGTTTGATTTGGTGGTGTGTGGATAGTTTTGCATTTATGTTCCTGTCCGATCCGGTTTGAGTTTGTTTCTTGTTTGTATGTGCCGTTTCCATGCACTTAAAAAGCCCCTTAAGTTCAGGTCTGATGCTGCTCGTGTTAAAGGTGTGTCTTGCCTGAAGGGAGTAGAGGGGCTCACTGTCACCCCATATGATCGCTCTGTGGCGGTGACAGTGTTACACCTGAACTTTGAGGTCGACCAGCGCCTTATTGCGAGGGTTCTGAGCCAATACGGAACTGTCTCTGACATGCGATGGTGCAAATATGGTTCGGGCGAGTTGGCCGGCATATTTAATGGAAAGAGGCAGTGCCGTATGGAATTGGATAGGGACATCCCATCCTTCCTCTTCATAGGGGGTTCGAAGGCCCACATAAGGTACTTCGGACAGCCCCGCACCTGTTTCAAGTGTGGACAAGAGGGACACGAAGCCAGGTCTTGTCCCAACAGACGTTGCGGCAGGTGCCTGCAGGTGGGGCACGACAAGGCAGAGTGCCCCAACGAGGTGCGGTGCAACCTTTGTGGAGAGGAGGGACATGTCTCTGGTGCGTGCCCCACATCGTACTCTGCCCATGCCAGTGCAGATGTGGAGCAGGCACCTGAACCCTCGCAAGCAGGCCCAGAATATTCCACTCAGGAATTGGAGGAGGCAGCACAAGAAGTGGAACAAGATTTCCTCGCCTCAAAACAGTGTGAGGGGAGTACTGCGGCTCCCAAGGCGAACTCCTCACCATCCTCCCCACCAACACCAGTGGAAGCTGATAGGATGGCAGTGGAGGAGGACCTTCAGCTCTCCTCAGACTCTGAGTCTGCTATGTCAGATGGTGGGGAGCCTGCCTCAGAGCCTCCTCCAAAGGATCCACCTTCCGGGGAGGGCTGGTTTGATTTGTGTGAAGAGGTCGGCCTCAGGCGGGGTGTAAGACCAGGGGGTTCACCATTCGGAAGACCCCACACCAAGTTCACAAAGTAAAAAGGTCAGGACCCAGGTAGATACGTAGCCACTCATTATACCATGGCTGATCCCCTGTCCCTCTTGACTCTAAATGTTAACGGCATGAGGGACAGTCGGAAGCGGTCAAGGATATTCCAATTTTGCAGAACACTGGGTGTGGACTTCGTTTTCCTCCAGGAGACCCATATTGTGAATGAGGACGATGTCCACACCTGGTCCTTTGAGTGGGGTGGGGGTTTGCATGCTTCCTTTGGTTCAACAACATCTTGTGGTTCAGTTATTTTAGTTTCGCCTAGGTGGACTCCCCTGGTGGGAAAAGTTGATTCTGATCATGAGGGCCGGTTGGTATGCATTACAATAAGACACACTAGTGGGAAATTTTTCCTGTGTAACGTGTATGCGCCCAATCGGCCTTCAGACAGAAGGGACTTTTTCATGACCCTGCCATCCTTCGTTCCTGGCAGTGCTCCGTGTATCCTGGCAGGAGACTTTAACTGCGTCCCCGACACACAGCTTGACCGAATGTCCACATGTACGTCTTCGGGCTGTGGTGTCGGCACGTCGGAATTGGACATGTTCGTAAAGAATCACGACATGGTTGATGTCTGGAGAGCACAACATCCCGGCTTGTTCCGTGTTCACTTGGCACCGCCCTAAATGGCACGGATGCCTCTAAGGTTGGGGACCGGGTGTACTCTCCACCTGCACTGTCACCGAGTGACTGTGAAGTTGTGACATGTCCAATTTCGGATCATGATGCAGTTACTGTCTCCTTTCAGCCTCCAGACTCATGGCCAACAGGGAGGGGGTTCTGGAAAATGAACACAGATATTCTATCGGAGCCTGACTATAGCGAACAGTCTGAAGCCAGGTACGAAGGGTGGCGAACATTGAGGCCGGCCTTCTCAACAGATTTAGAGTGGTGGGACGACGTAAAGTCCCGCATCAAACAGTTTACAGTTGAGTACTGTGTAGCAAGAGCTCGTCGAAAAAGGGAGGAGTTCCTCTCACTCTGCTCTAGGGAGAGGAACGGGGACACCTCCGCACTTCACGCAATCCAGCAGTACCTTGATCAAAAATTGCGCGGGGCCTGCGTTCGTGCTCGCGTGCATTGCGTGGAGGCGGAGGAAAAACCAACTATCAAATTCTACCGGGATGTCACAAAGTATGCCATCGATCGCCGCATAAGAGAAGTCCGTGACGTCCACGGTACAATACAGAAGGACCCTCTCGACATCTTGGAAGTATTTAAGATCTTCTATGAACAGCTTTATACGCGGGCAGATGTCGATGAAGGCCTTCAAGACTCCCTTTTAGATAATATTGACAAGACCCCCTCTAAGGAGCAGAATGATGGACTTGGTTCTCCCCTGACTGTCGACGAGCTCTGGAAGGCGGTGGCGAAGATGAAAGGCGGAAAGGCGCCTGGGTCCGACGGTATCCCAGTGGAATTCTACAAACGCGTATGGGGGTACGTCGGACACGATCTCCGTGATGTATTCGCCTCTGCCTTCCTTGCTGGACTCATTGAGTCCCTCGCAGCGCACAGGCGTTTATAAACATTGCCTACCAAAGTCTGGAGACCCCTAGAACCGAAAAACAAGCGACCAATTAACCTGTTAAATGTAGACTACAAGATTCTGGCGAAAGCCCTTTGTAACAGGCTAGGCACGGGTCATGCCGGAGGATCTTGTAGGTTCTTTCCAGACATGTGCGGACAGGGGACACCAGTATTCAGCAGAACCTCTGGTTGATGCGGGACTAGTGATAGTTGAATATGTGATGGACCGTGATCCTTCCATGCGCACTTGTCTCCCTCGTATCAGGAGGAAGGCCTTCGACATGGTTGATCACGGGTTCCTCTTTAAAATCTTGAAAAAGTTTTTGTTTGAATCCATTTTTGTTAAATGGACCTCTCTTTTACTGTATAATAGTGTATATAGTCGGGTTATCGTTGATGGCCTACCGTCGGACCCCTTCAGAGTCCAACGTGGGGTACGGCAGGGGCTTTGTCCCTGTCACCTCTACTCTATGTATTGTTTAGTGAATCCCTTGCAAGAGCCTTCCAAGTTGAACCTTGTTTCGACAATTTTACATACCTGGTGGAGGCTCCTAAAGTCAAGTGCCTCCAGTATGCTGACGACGTCACATGCGTTAGTCTCCAACCTAGCTTCCTTCAGAGCCCTTACTGGTACGCTGTCTACTTTCAAAGAGCGACAGGTGCCAGGAATGAACCCCACCAAGACCAAAGGACTCCACGTCTAGGTAAGTGGCGGCCGAAACAAACTGCCCTTCGCGGCCATCCATGGGTAGAACGACGCCATAAAAAATCAATGGCATATGGTTTGGTTACGGTTCACCCGAGTCACTTACCTGGAATGAGAAAGTGGACCTGGTGGAAGCTAGGTTGAAGGACTTTGGCGATCGCTACCATCTAGTCTGTTGGGGAAGGAACAGTTATAAATCGTTTCGTTTACCCTCTCTTGTGGTATTGCGGGCACTGTTGTGGCTGCTCAAGAGGGTGTCCTGGTGCGACTCGAGAGGGCTGGTGTTTAGGTTTCTTTCTTCGGTCAGGGGGAAAACGGAGCTGCGTCAGAAGGAAAAGTGGTGTACCAAGGATTCCTAGGCAGGGGGGATTGGGCCTTGTTGTGCACTTCCTTCAAAGCTCCGTTCTCTCCTGACACAAATGTGTTTCTAGTGCTGTCGAAAGTCAGGATGCCGTTTGCCTACTTTGGTCCGTTATTGGGGTGGAATTATCATTCCGTTGGTTCTTATCCTACCCTGTTTAGCAACAGTGTACCTCACAGGTTGGAGACCAACGAAGGCATATGACTGTCAGATGAGGGAGGGAGACACTACCCATTATGTCAACTGTCGGGGGACGTTTTGCAGTACCAGTGCGGGTGGTACCAGTACCGGGCCATTTTGATGACTTGGTTGGTCAGGTCCAAACCCAACAACGACTATGCGTCAGGGCCGGAGTAAGTGTGGCGTGTCGTCCACAGCAGGACACTCGAACACCGACGGCGTGACCTGCTGTGGCGCATCGCACACGACGCCATCGTAACGAATCTCAGGCGCCTTCGGTGGCGTCTTGGAGATGGCATTTGCCCCCGCACTGGATGCACAGGGTGGGAGAGTGTGCCCCATGTGTTTTGGCAGTGTGGCTTTGTGGCCCTCCTCTGGGAGTGGTTTCAAGCTCTGGCTGATCGCCTCACGTTTTGTAACACCTGGGCGGTCAGCCATGACTACGCTTTGTATGGTCTGTCACCCCCGCCATGCAATGCAAGTGTTCGCGGAATAATTTACCTTTGTTTCGGCCTCCATAAAGCTGGCCTTGTGGAGTGACCGGTGTAATATTGTGTTTAGGGGAGAGGGGAAGCCTGCGGACGTCGTCCTGGCGTCGGTGAGGACCGAGATTAAGCTGAGGGTGGAGGCCGACTTCGTCCGTTTGCCAAGGTCGACGTTCGGCAGGTGTTGGGGTCCACTTGTTTCAGTGCGGGCGGGCCGGGTGATAGTTAATTTGTAAATATTGTAAATATTGAAATTGCAAATAGTCCTACGTGATTGGCTTGGGTTTGGGGTGGTTTTGTACATAGTTAGCACAGACATTTTTTTTGCTAGCGCATTGAACAGGTTTCTGTAAATAGTTCAGAGTTATGTTTTTGTCCGGTCAGGTTTAAGTTCTACTTTGTTTCTTCGTGCCCGTTTCTACGTACGTAAAAAGCTCTATTATTAAATTTGAAGCACAAGACTTGTTTCAATAATAATATAATACTTTAGCGGTATTAAAAGACTGAATCACAAAACTGACGCTTTTTCGTTGAAAATGAAGAACATAATTATAACTCTGACGGAACTTTTAAAACACTTCAGGCTCCCATCCATATGAATGGTATGCAACTTAGCCAAAAGAAAATGGAAATAAATATTCCACGGCTAATGATTTCCAGTAAATATCTTTTATTATGTACCAGGACTGTGCGGATGCGCTCAACACAAACCATGCATTGAACCAATTAGAATGACCATCAAGAATTTCGCGGATGCGATTGGCAATGCCACTTCCTCTTCCAACTGTCGTGTAAACTTCCGCACGCTGATATGAACATCCTCACCTTTTAGGATTCCCAATAACTGCCCAATATGGCTTGAAATATGTAACCTCGGGTAATATTTAGTTACCAGTTGTTTAAACAATTCAGATACTCTGTTAAAGGTGCCGATCATGGACATATCCATAGACAGCGTCTTCTCAATAATAATCTCTAATAATCGGGAGGAAGTACATGCGACCGGATCTCATCCGTGTGCGACGACTCTTGTTCCAGGTTAACACCAATAGCAGGGGACCGATCTCGTGTGAGCTGAGAAATTGGTAACTTGGTGAGATTTCAGGCAAATTTCGACACAGTTAAGACATTCGCGGAATCGGTTTGTCGATATTTGAGCGTTATGTTCCATTATGTTTTCATGGGTATCTGTGATGTCTTCAGCACAGTTTATTTCTTGCAGAATATCTTGAAGTGTACGTTGCGGTCGAACTGGACTCACGTAATGATCGCCATGCCCTTCGGCCATATGGTACAGGAAGGGTGTGGGTACGTTAGTATCTGATGGAAGTCCACCTGGAGTGATAACTTGAGTCGCCATTCCTCCTAAAGATGAATACACAATGATCTGAACATAGAAAATATCACAGACTCGTTGGAGAGTGATATGGTCTCCGTAGGTACCGTTTTGCTGCATTCTCTGGAGGTACCGCTCGTAATTATCGCCATCGAA
>JAIZAY010001108.1:0-21328 GCA_029531755.1 Holothuria leucospilota | reverse complement strand
TGGGTTGGGCACAACTAATTGGTAGGACAATATAGTCCATATCTAGTGCCTACATTATACAAAAATGTCTCTATTATTGAAGTAAATTAGGGAAAACTTGCCAATGTGCACAAAGTTTTTAATCTTTAGGAATGGTAGGCCTAATTGTTTGCAACATTTTGGAACACTCAACTCATTATGCTGTATCTAAAGTTCTCATACTACCCTACTTTCTTACAACTGGGTTTTTGTCTAAGTGGCAAGGACAACCAGGGTACTTTGCCAAAAAGAAGAAATTGTTTACATGTGCATAGGACCTTGAATGCAGATTGTGAGGACAGAACTGTTCTGTGGCAACCTGGTTAAGTGAATACTATGTATATTTTATGCAGGTCGAAGGGAAGGGGGCATGTTTTCTGAGGGGACTGGATCAAACCCCTTCCCTTTGAGAAATTTTCGTAAGTGTTACCGTAGTTGCAAAATGGTAGCTCTTTGACAAGCTTTGAACTGATGACATTTGTTCCCCATTTTTGGTTTCGGGATGAAAAGAGAAAACCTATCGCCGGTTCATGATGGCGTGTGTAATTGTATGTGTGTGTGTGTGGTATGTTTGTGTGTTGTGACACTGCTCGTTAACCACGATATCTCAAAAAGGGAAACTACTGACATTTTTCAAACTTAGTACATAGATCCCCATTTAAGAGGAAGAACCCTATTGTTTTTGGTGGAGGTCAAGTCACCTGGGGTCCCCAAGGGTTCAAAACCTGAAAACATTGTAACACAATATCTTGATGGAGGAAGCTTGGATGAATTTCATAGACGGTAGTATGTTATGCGTTATGTAAGAGGAAGAAACCCTATCATTTTGGTGTGAGGTCAAGGTCATCTGGGGTCACCGGGGGTTCAAACCTGAAACTTCGTTAACACGAAATCTACAGAAGGGAAACTCTTACAGTTTTCTCACTTGGTACATAATGCCCCATATTGAGAGGAAGAACCTATTGTTTTTGTGGAGGTCAAAGGTCCCTGGGGTCACCGGGGGTCAAACTCTGAAAACCTTTGTTAACACGATATCTCAAGAGAGCTCTGACAGTTCTCAAATTTATACAGGATGCCCCATATTGGAGAGGTAGCACCCTATTTGTTTTGGTCGAGGTCAAGGTCACCTGGGTCAACCTGGGGTCAAACCCTGAAAACTTGTAACACAATATCTTTGAGGTATGAGCTTGATGAGTTTCATACTTAGTGTGCAGATGCTTAGGGTAAAAGGAAGAATCCTATCATTTTTGGTGGAGGTCAAAGGTCATCTGGGGTCACCGGGGGTCAAGAGCCTGAATCTTTGTTGAACAACGATATCTCAAGAAAGGAAGCTCGGACAGTTCTCAACTTGGTACATTGATGCCCCATCCTGAGAAGAAGACCCTATTGTTTTTGGTGGAGGTCAAGTCACCAGGGGTCAAACTCTGAAAACTTTGTTAACACAATGTCTCATAAGGGAGCTCCTGACAGTTCTCAAACGTTGGTACCATGGTATGCCCCATATATGAGGAGGAGAACCCTATTTTTTTTGGTGGAGGTCAAAGGTCACCTGGAGTCACTCACCGGGTCCAAACTGTGAAAACTCGTTAACACAATATCTTGAGGTAGGCGCTTGGATGGAAATTTCATACTTATTATGTAGATGCAGTTTATGGTAAGAGGAAGAACCCTAATCATTTTTGGTGGAGGTCAAAGATCATCTGGGGTCACCGTGGGTCAAACACTGAAAACCTTGTAACAACACGATATCTCGAGGTGGGAGCTTGGATAAATTTCATACCTTGTATTTAGATGCCTTATAGTAAGGAGGAAGACTCTATCCATTTTAGGTGGGGGTCAAAAGTCCATCTGGGGTCACCAGGGGGGTCAAAACCATGAGACAGAGCTTCCCACCAGCATGGACTTTTTCCATATTCCAGTATGTAAACCATTGTAAATATGGGAATACGAATTTTTTTCCTTGATAATCCAAATTTTGATGGTAAATAGGTCCTTTCACGGAACTTTATTATTCTCCTGCCAACATATCAAGAGACTGAGAATATACTACAGTTATTTCACTTTTCTGTAGCAGTACTGTAAGTGTATTTATTGAGCCCAGTATTCCTATGCTTGTTTATGTTATTGGTTAATTTTGTCAACACGTTGATGTTAAACCAAATCAGTATATAGTTTTGCAGCAGATCCATGACATTCCATAAGCTACCATATCATTGGTTTGAATCAGTTTGTAACAGATCCACTTTCAACCAATCAGAAACTGTGTTAAAAGCTAGTTTCTGAGTGCAGTGACAGACTATCACACATAGCCTGCCTGCCAAGGTCTATTGAGCTGGCTGAGTAGCCCAACGTTAATGTTAGATTTGACTGTAACTGAATTGGAAAAATAGCACCAAGAAATGGAATAATAAAAATTACAGCAGGAATATCACAGTATGTTGTAATATGGCTCCTCTTCAGAGTAGCAGAGTAGCATGAGTAACTTTAGTGGAAAATTTACCAGGCAGATCAAGTTTTAACGTAGGCCTAGGCCTAACAGTTAGGGCCTAGGCCTAAGTGTTGTTACAGAACCAACAACAAACATTAGCCTACACACACAATAACGTTAGACTCAGTACATAATGCAGAGTTCCAGGTTTATGGGCTAGGCCTAGACAAAGTCCTAGTCCTGTGACTATAAGTCCTAGCCTAACTGCCACAGTACAGGCTAGCCTAATTGTAGTACAGTATGTATGGGCTGATATTACTTATTAGAGGTAGGCCTAGGTTACTGTAATAGCTATGGCCTAGACTAGGGCTAATCAAAGCAGTTATTGCCTGTCAAATGTTGGTACCCATCATCTAAGTTTGTAGTATTTACAGAGAGATTTCTGTGACCAGCTGTGCATAGGCCTAGGCTAGGTTTATACTTATAGCTAGGCCTAGGCTAGACCTAGGCTAATGTTACTTAGGGCCTTGCCAAGTATTTAGCATAGCCTCTAGGCTATACTGTAACGTTAGGCCTTGGGAATGCTTGGGATATTTTGCTTTTTTGTCCTTTGGTGACCCAGATGACTATCTTGGGAATTCTTGGGAAATTTTGCTTTTTGACCTCTCGTAACCCCAGATGACGATCTTGGGAATTCTTGGGAAATTTTGACCAGTGACTGAAAGATATGGGACATCATGGCATTATTTGGAATAGAACATATATCATTGAAACCTCAATGCATTTTTGCATTCTGGTTAGAGATAGAAGCGTCCCAATTCCCTTTCTAGTGCAGAACTGCAGGTTCTACAGCCCACTAGTTCCACAGTGAATGGAGTTTATGGCACAGTTTGGGGACTAACTAAATGTACCCAGAATCCTACAGTTTATTAATGCACTGAATTATCAATTGAATGATGCACCCCACTACCCCTTGAAATGGTCAATCATTGTTCACAACTTCATTGGCCAAACATACATATTGACCTACCCCAAGGGACCACAGAGATGGCCAGGGTCAATGGGGACTTAAGCCCCTGTACTTCTTCTGATGTGGGCATTTTGGGTCCCTTTTAGAAGGATTTTATTTTTTTGAACATATTGGGCCAATTAAATGATTTGCCCCCCCCCCCCCCCCCACACTTCAAACTTGGCTCTGCAGCCCCTGATCTCGCAGTCACTTCTGTTACTGGCAACTTGTGTAATAATGACATGACCTTCAGTTACCAAACTGATGAACATTTTAAAATTTTTATGGACATGTGAGTCATAAAACTGTCAGAAAAAAGTTATGGTGGTACATGAGGAGCAATTCTGAATGTTGAAATCTTTGATAAAAAGGATATAAACAAATGACTCAGAAGTGACTCATGTTTTGGTCAGTAAAGTATGTGACTGACATCTGAGGTACTGTAACATGACTCACCTTTGGTCACTATAGTGACTGGCGTTTTTGATAAGATGCAGACTTGTGAGTCACACTGCCATTGGTCAATGGACCCACAGTTGGACTAACATACCCAGGGGTAGTGGGATGCGTCATTCAATTGATAAAATGCATAATGAATAAATATTTACATAGGAGGAGACTGGAATTCATACCTTTTTATTATTTTGTAGTTCTACATTAGAGAATTTGTTCCCTGGAAGGACGGACAAAATTGCCTGCTCTGCTTCAAAGATTATACGCTCCAGATTTCACCATTTTTGTCAGTTTGACTCACTTGCAGTGGACATCAAGCCGCTTAGAGTGTTTTGAAAAAGTAATTTGCGCAGTTATACAAAAATTATTCGCTGGAACCTCACTTCATGGATAAATTGACGTTATAAAACAAATTTTAAAACGAAAAATCGGTCCAGGTTTGGTGTAATTATCGATAATTTTTAGCATGAAAACTGCTACAGAACAATGGTCAGTTCCTGGCTCTCATGGCTGGGTAAATATTTGGTTTGACTAAGTAAACAATCGCTTGTGTAAATTATTCAAAATCGGCCATCTCGTGCCATGGTCAGCCGTTCGTTGCAACCGGTCTTCAAGGGGAGAGATTTTCTCATGAGACCTCACACTCTATAAACTTGATTGTATTACAAGTTTTGTCCCCTCATAGAGACATTTCTGTGGGGGCTCAGTCCTTTTGGGAGGGGATGTGGTGGTGAGGCTGAATCAAATTGTGGAATCATACTGTATGCAATTTTTTTTTCCCTTTGAACTTTTTCCCAGTGGGCTTAGTTTGGGTTACTGAATTTCTCAATTGTCATGCTTACTTTTGCCTTTGCCTTTGTTCGATTATGCCTTTACTAGCACTGGAAAATTGGAGAAAGTTTGATATAAGTAAGAGTTGAGTTGCTTTATACTGTAGTATTGTGGTAACTGTTTTCTCCTCACAAATAGCTGCCCTGGGTTACATAGCAGTGATTTCACTGACTCGGGCACCCGGGTCAATGACGCAACAACTTTTCCATTTTGACGCACAGACACAAAACCTCTGGGGTCAAACTGACGCACAGCTTTTTTCGCCACAAGAATCAGTTAATGATAACGTAATTTTGTCAATAACATTCATTGTGCAAATTAATTCACAAAATGTAGCACTTTCAGTCTTTCCAGTTCCTCATATTGGATATCTACAGATTGAATATCATGTCTTAAAAAAAAAAGATAGTGGGAAAAGCATCACAAATATAGAAAATAAACAAAAGACATGAGTAAAGTTTGTTGTATTAAACTCAAATTTATTTTGACCCCTTCTCTTTTAAATTTGACTTTTGTAAATTTATTTGAAGGGTCTGTGACTGCCTGAAAAAAAATAATGATGAGTGAAAACCTTGGTATATAGAATAGTTCTATGTCTATTTCTATGTTTAATTAAATACATTTGTTTAGTACTACAGTATGCAACCTTCATAGTAAAACTTTTTAGAATAAAATTTTTATTGACTGTATGCTTTTCTACTAGAAATGAAATTGACAGAGAAAGCTTCACCCTTTTGGACGATGAAACACTGAAAGAGATAATAAAACCTATTGGCCCAAGACTGAAGCTAAAGAAGGAGCTTCAGGAAAATGGCGAAGGCTCTCAAGGTATGCATATATTATTGATACACAAACCGATTAGGGTAGATTTGTATTTTATGCACACCAATAACTTATATTTTAGCCAATAATTATGGGATATGTTTTGTTCCGAAGTGTGGTCATGTCATCCCTGGTGATGCAAAAGTAGTAATTTGGCATCTTCGTCATGTGCATAATGTTTTTAATGGGCGCAGTTTTACAGAAAGCATCACATGTGGACAGGATGGATGTGAAAGAACATTTTCAGGGAGGACATATGTATTCAGGAAACATTTAAGAAACCACAGAGATGTTCAACTACCTGCACCCATGGACTTTGCCCTACCTCAAAACCATGAATCAGACAGTGATAGCTCAGATGATGGGGATATTGAAAATGCTCCTCTTAATGAGGTGCCTATACCAAAAGAAGATATGTGGGATGACTTTGATGCAGAGAAGGTAGAAAGGCATGCATCTGGGCTTGTTGCTGGTTTGCTGGCATCAAATAGCAGGGCTCATTCACTGTCCTTGATGTTGTAGAAAAAACAGCTGCTGATCTCTTGGATGATATATCATCACTTATCAAATAAAAGGGTGCAAATGCTTGCAACAGCAAGTGGTGTTTTTAGCTAATGATGAAAAATTTATGTGCATTAATTGCTCATGTCGAGGATGTATCTCACCCGTTTCCAAAATGTTGAAACTCAGTACAAAAAGTATTTTCTTTCAAAGTTGCAATGCCAGTTTTACAATCCCATGAACTTCCACTTGTTATTGGATACTATCAATTCAACAACTAACTTAATACTGTAAACATTCAACAAGTAATGAAAACAATATCATTCCAGTACATTCCCATTAAACCCTTTCTTAAATTGAATACTGGAAAGACAGATATTTTGAAAATTTGCATCAGAGTACAAAGTAATGACAATTTACTTAAAGATTTTCATGATGGTTTCATTCTGCAGGGAAAGTGTCTTTTGTCACAAGCAAACCCCATCAATCTCATTCTCTACATTGACAATTTTGAGGTAACAAATCCTCGTTAGCCCCAGAGCTGGAACACACAAGTTGGGGGCAGTTTATTTCACGGTTGCTAATGTTCCCCCTAAATACACTGGTCTACCCTCTTGACAAAACATGTTTTTATTTGTGTTATATACTTCAAGTGATGCCAAGATGTATGGCTATATGAGCCACTCCTTCACTCAGTTCCTTATTTAGGATATGAATTTAATTGGCAAATGATGGCCTTGACATTACATGGCAGACACACTTCAATGGAAACATGAAAGTAGGTATATTGCTCAAGTAGTGGGCGATAACCTTGGGATTCATTCATTATTTGGATTTGCTGAAGGTTTTACAGCAAACTACCCCTGTCGCATCTGCAAAATGCCCTGTGATGATCATGTAAAATTAGTGTCTGTTGAAGACATTAATTTAATCAGAACACCAAAAGTGTACCAGAATGATGTGGATGCACAAAACTTGGGAGAGACTGGTGTAAAAAGATTGTGCCCTCTTCATAAAATTTCCAACTTCTATATCACAAGCAATCACATACCAGATGTTATTCATGATCAATTAGAAGGTGTCTGCATGTCCTTATTATGAGGTTAAAATTATAATTTAACCTTAATTAGTTCTTAAAGAATTGATTGCAAAAGAGTATTTTAGCAGAGAAACATTAAATGCTCGAATTACTAGCTACAACTATGGCTTCCAAGATAAACGAAATAAGCCATGCACATGTGTGATGAGTGCTCTTCGTACCCCAGATGGTTCATCAGGACAAAAAGCTGGTCAGATGTGGTGTTTAATGTGCCCCATGCCTTTAATGTTAGGTAATCTTTTCCCTGTTAATGATGAATGTTGGGAACTACTTCTAACACTGCTTGATTGCATGGATATAATTTTTTCAACAGTTGATCGCAGACCATCATAAATTATTTTTGGAATTGTTTCCTGATCAGCATTTAAAGCCAAAGCACCATTTTATGATTCATTACCCATTAGCCATGTGGCTCTATGGACCTTTAATTCATTTATGGGTGATGAGCTTTGAGGCATTTCATAACTTTTCTTGTCGATTGTGCCACGTTATTTGCAATTTTCAAAATGTTGCTAAACCCTTAGCCTACCAAAATCAAATGCTGTTATGCTATAACTTGATGTCAAGGAAACTCTTGTGTAGAAAACAGTGGAAGTAGGTCCGGGGGAGTCTGTCATAGTAGCTTCCCTGCAAGATTCAGCTGCAGTTGCACAAAATCTAGAAATTCCATTGTATGACGAAGTCTTCATTGCAAAATGGTGCCGAGTAAATGGGACGGAGTGTATGAAAAATGTTATGGTTGTATCGACAAAAGTGAAGAAGGAGATCCACTTTTTGGAAAGATCAGACATGTGTTAGTATCCCATTCAACAGTGACATTAATGTGTGAACTTTGGTATAGTATTGGATTTGAATAATTATCATGCACATATTAGGGAATTGCTCACAGGTCATTACATTTTGCAGAATATAAAACTAGATTGATTTCCACGATCCATTGCAAGCCAACAAGTTCTACAAAAAAGACTGTTAGCTGTACTACATCAATCAAAGATACAATTTGTAGAGTACTGTAGGCATGAGTTTGTAAACTATATAGAAACATTTCATTGTCAGTGTGTATATAATGAGACTATAGTGCAGCACTGGTGAAATACTGCACTGTGCATTGCATGTGCCTGTACAGTAAGTGTTTAGAAAAGCTTACTGCATATCCCAAACAGTGGTGGCATTGTACAGCGACATATTGCCATAGGGAAGATGTCACTTACAAGACTCAAGACTGTTGGAGTACTGCAGTTTTTTCTGACTCACCAAAAGCTCAGTCCATATGGAAGTCTGAATTGGCTCACAGAAGCATACAGTAGGTACACTACCACTAATTTCCTCTTCAGCTTCAGCTCATTCTGAGTTCACTAACTTAATAATCAAAAAGACTGGAATGTGTAATGCTTGTTCTTTTATGTCAATCTAGTTTAAGTGACAGAAATTTATTTGGTTTCAAAGTGTGTTTTTACAGTGATTGCTTTTTGAAAGTGAGTCCCCCCGGTACATATATTCATCGATTAACAAAAAGGAAGACCAGTGTACACAAGGGTGCTCTACCTATTAGATACAGAATGTACCATCACCAGAGAAGAGTAACCATGCGCCAGTGATTTATATTGCACAGTCATATCAAAAAACCTTGCAAGATTTGGGAAAAATTTAATTATTTTCTGAAAAGGATCAGGCACAGTGCTTAAACACTTTTCTTACATGTTAACAAAAGTTTTTACTCCTCATAACTCTTTAATGAGTCTTAATTCCAGGCCAATTGCCATTTTAAAATATAAAGTGGTAAAACTTTTGTTAACATACAAAAGATACAGTGTTAATGAGGTCTATCATGCCATTATAAACACATGTATTTTCATCTTCATAGTTGCCAGAGAATGAACAGCGATGTTACAGATGATGCAATGACTGACTTTTTGCTTGATAGTGATGTACCTTCTCCAAAGGCATCAACTTCAAGTAGCCAGTCACAAGTTAGCTTGCTTCTAAGGTGATGCCTGGTTCTAAAGGAACATGTAGCCCTAATAGCACATGTAGTAGATCACATCACCCTCTCCATCCTCTGCCATCTGTCCTGCAAGAAGTTAGAACAGATTTTGTAAGTACAGTTGATACATCTTTAAATGTTATTGCTGGCAAACAGTTGTTTAATTCTAATAGGGGCTTATCATGTACAAATATTTCCTTCCACAATTATCAACAGAAAATAAAATATTGAGATTGTTGAGGTGAATCCCACCTGTATGGATACTGTGCAGGAATTGTTTAGGCCAGCACTGGTATTTATAATGGTATGGTGAGTAATTTGCATTCATTCAAGCAGGCTTCAAAGTGATCCTATATTTCCTATAATTTCCTATAAATTCTAAAAAATCCTATATTTCTATAGTTGTATGATTTGGGGCTTGTTTTCCTATATTCTCCTATATTTTTCTGATCTTACCAAAAAACTTTTCTTTTATATGGTTTTTTGGGGGCGAAATTTTCAGATGTATTTTTGTTCCTTGATAGCTGTCGTAGACTCAGAGTGGCTTAGTCGGACAGGTAGCAGTGTATAGATGCCAAGAATCCTAATTAGATGCAAGTACACAAAGACGAATTATAGGATTCACAAACATTCTCTTATGAAACTGCATAGGGCACTAATGAACACTTATTTCACCACCCATAAATGTTCCACTCTCACACCTGTGATTTTAAGTATGCTATGATTTCATCTCTTTAAGGGAATTGTAGTGGTATTGTCAAGGGGGTGGATTAGTCTTTTGCCTGATATCCCCTGTATCAATGCAATCCTCCACATTTTTAAAACCCTTACCTATGCTTTGCATGCACAGATAGCTGGTCTGTGATATAACAAATTCTTTAATTCAAAATATTGTAGTACAACGGTTCAAAATACCAATATTTTCCATGTCAACTACCATCTTTCATTAAACTGAGTTAACCATTCGATCAGTTGATTGTTCAAAGTGTTGTACAATTACAATTCCCCCCTAAAGAAAAAGAACTTAGTGCTTTGAGAAAATTAAGAGTCTCACTGTAATGGTTACAAGTTTATAATGTGCAGATCTCTAAGGAGGCTTTCCCTAACTCCACATGAAGACCTATGGCAGGTCTCTGGATGCCACATCAATTTATCCAACAACCAAAGTGGAAATCTAAATCCATGTATGGTATCTGGTGCTGCAGTGCCTATCATTGGTGGCAAGTGGGGGCACTTGCCAAGTTGGCCTTTCCCCAATTTTGTCATGTAACTTCCTCAAGTGAGATTTTAGATGTTAAGTATGTTAATGCACAGACAGTTTTGCACACTGTAGTGCATCTTGACATATGTGGACTACACTGTTCTGCCAAGTTGTACAGATTCAAAGTGAGCAGTGGATTTTTAGGGAGGAACCGTTTTGGCCATGCCCTCTCTTCCTTCACTGATGCTGATTTTTTCTTTAATTTAGTAATCTAAAGTATGTTTAATTTTTGAAAATAAATTTTACTTCAAAAAGATAAAAAATGTTGCACCAGGATTGCATGTAAAGTCTCCTAATCATTCAAAAAACTTTCCAAAGGGGGAGGGGGAACTCCCTCCCCGTGCTCTCAGTCCACATAATAAACTACGTGGCCCCCATAAGACAGCCCTGGCTATGCCATTGGAAAGTGAGTTTGAAGGTAATTCATAGCAAACATACAGTTTGTCATAGGCCTATGATCTTACTGTCATCACTTACATGTCACACTTATCAAAATTGACTAGCAATACAGTGTGTAGTTATTGCAAAATGTTGTATTAAGAGACCTTTTCCTGTTATCTAAGCAGCAAAAAATTCAAAACTTTCCTCACCACAACACCATTATTATTATTGGGGCTGAGGTGAATTCTGTCTAGGACATTAATTAGCAACAGTTCATTGTCCACATTAACAACCCATCCATTCAAAGCACCATCATAGTAACATTCTGTGTTCTCAACTTCTAATATTGCAAATGTGGTGCCTTTTTGGTATGCACAAATAATACCATTTATGGATAATTTATTCCAGGGTCAAAATATGCAAATACACCACTGTTAGTGGTTTTATCCTTTCCCTTCAACCAAAATGTTTAGGTGGTTTTCTTAATTCTATGTTGATGGTAGAACCACACTCTTCTTCCATATGGCCCACACTTGTGATGTATCACAAGTGTGGGCCATATGGAAGAAGAGTGTGGTTCTAAATTCAATGATACAAATGTGATTAACAGTATACTGTTAATCACATTTGTATCATTTAAACAGTATAGTTTATTAGTTTCCTAGAATATTGTGTTTCCCCCATCCACAAGTTTGAGAAATTTTGAAGATAATTAGAACTGCTAGCTGTGTGACATTCCTATATTTACTCTATATTTTCCTTGAAAAAATCATATAAAACCCTATATATTCCTCAGTATCCTTCCTATAAAAAACCTCCTATATTTTCTGTGCTGGACCACTTTGAAGCCGATTCAAGCACGAGCTGTTACGTACACATCCTCTTATTATTATGTTCCTTTCCTGCATACATACTGCAAGGATATGGACCTGATTTATAAGCAAGAGAAAGGGTTCAAAGAATTACTACTGCGACAAATTTGGTACTATACTGTAATATCAGAGGGTCTGTAGCAGTCTCCCTGCTTCCCTCCCAACCCATGTAGGAATGTAGTGCAATGTATGTAAATATGTACAGTATTGTTGGTGACTGCACTCTGATTGGCATGTAAATTCAAAGCAATAGCATCACACTCTGGTTGATATGTCACTGATGACCCAGGCAACTCATACACGCACAGCCTGGGCAAATGTTGCAATTTGAACTCGATTTGCAGAGGGGACATTTGGACACATTCATATCTACAGTACATTGGTACAACAGGTAAATGTAGTGATATGTCTACTCCAGGGGGAAGTATTAGTAATGCTTGGTCCACCACCACAAAGAGTTTCTTAATTACTTCCTGAAGCAGTAATTCCTAATGATTGCATATTCTTGGTGTTGCAGTGGATATTCACAAATCAGTGCCAACCAATGAACATGCATCAAAGTAAAAAGTTTTCTGATTTCCAAAGGGTTGCAAGGTGAAAGTAGTAGTATCTTTTAACATATCGTGCTAATACTCTTTCACCACAAGAAATTGAAATCTTTTCACTGTGCTCAATAGTGATGAGAGGGTGAATTAAAATTGAGAAGTACAGTGTTGCAAAGGGGAGAGTCAAATGTTGCAGAGGGGAAGAGTGCAAATAGTTGGTACTTTTCCTCAATACTAAATCACTGAAATACTACAAAAATTGCAGATACAAATGAAGCCATTCCTACACCCTTCCTCATTTTTAAGTCCAGTGAAGGCTCATGCCAACATTTCACCAATTTTACATTAACAGAAGTACTGTTTACCACCTGCAATGGACCGCGTGTTTGGTCTAGCGGTGGAGCATCCGCCTCTCACGCGGAAGGCCCGGGTTCGATTCCCTGGTCGAGTCATACCAAAGACTCTAAAAAATGGAACCTACTGCTGTTGTGTTTGGTGCTCAGCATAAGCAATGGAGTAGGGAGAACAAGCCAGTGAGCCACAACTGGAAAAAAGGCCGTGGCCGGCTCGACTTGAACCAATAGGTTGGAAACTGGGCCGTAAAACTCCATCTAATACTGTACGTAACTAACTAACCACCTGCAATGTTTTGTCTTGAAATTGTTTTGGTCAAAATGTGTTTTACTACACATTGTCTCTTGTGATACGGTACAGTACACCTTTTAGTTGCTAAAAGACTAAGGAAGTTGCAATCATTTTAAATCTTGTGCGCAAATGGTCGAGTGTGGATCAACTGATCAAGAAGAGTATAATAGCTCATTCAAGATGTTACACTTTGTTGAACCTAAATAAACTTATACTACAGTCACCATACCAGCGTGGTCAGTCCTAATAGAAAGTCTTCAAATATGTGATCTTATCTTCAGGGTATAGTACATTATAATTATGCAGGTCTAAGATAGTAATTGATGTTCCTCTATTCATGTTGTAGACATCTCTTATGGTAATTAGACAGGTGTAGTATTTCCCTTTTTGTACCTGGCATTTTATATATTATAACAGGGATATTTATTTGTTGCTGTGTCCTTCTACAGATATGAACTCAAATAGTCCTCAAAGATTGTTTCAATATTATAACTAGGGTTAACCATAGTAAATGCATTGCATCTCTTTTAATGTAGAACATCTGAGAAATAATTGGAACATTGAAGGGAGACGGAGTCATTCTGGCTGAAGAAATGGAGGCAGCTAGGACTCCTCAGCTATAAGTTGAGAAAAAGGGATGTCAATGTGCTTGTTTCTCACTAGATAGAGAATTATGGAAAATTGTAAGTATTACACAACAATTCAGGCAATAAAAGCTAGTATACTCCTCAATGATTTTCAGATTTTGAGTAGTCAGAAGGCTATTTACCTATGTTTCATTACGTAAAGTGACCTTCATGAGGTATTGGTCTCGTTAAAACTACTTAAAACCTCTTTCCCCTTCTCTGTTACACCATTTGCCTCAAGGCTGGACGAATTGCCATTATCGAGATCATGACATGTGTTACAGCTTTTTGGAAAGTGATATTTAATTGGCTCGGCGATGGAGATAGCCTCAGGCTTTAGAAAGTGACATATAATCCTACCCCAAGAAAGTCCAATTTTGTGGGGTCGGAAATCTAACATTTTTAGTGGGTTCAATATGGCATGTTGAAGCAATGGCCATGAATGAACATTAGCAGGGCCCTCATTAAGTATTTTGTTTTGCATAGCAAAACTGCTATGCATTATTTATTTTGTATAGCAGTTTACAAATTTTGCATGGCAGATTTGTTGTTGACAAAAAAGTAATTCCATGTCAGTTTTAGAAAAATACATGTCGATTTCAGTAAACATATTCTCGTAATTTGATGCAACTTATTTTGAACGTTTAAATGGTTAAATGAACGATCGGCTGTTTACACAGTGCCAAATTCAACCAAACGATTAAATGGATTACCCGCTTTAAAGTAACGAGGGAAGGTTAGCATTTTTTCTATCCTGTGTTTTAATTGCTTTGATATCTTTTCATTGATCGATGTTTATTTGCCAGTTTAACAACCAAATGAGGCTTCGAAAATAAACTGTTGTAAGTTTGTGATTCTTCATTCATAGCATATTTAGCAAATTTAGCAGTAAAATGCAGTGATCGCAAAAATTACTGTAAGCTCCCTGTACCATGCCTAATGTTCTTGTGATGTAATTAAGTCAACTTCTCAACTGAGCAGGTGTGAAGCCTAATGTATGGGTGTTTGCATACAGTTATGGACCTACACATGCAGTGACTTTACTGTGCTTTCATCGGGTGTTTCACTTGAATGCATGTACAGAACACAGACATGGCCAAAGGTATCTGTGTTTGTGTACTTTTTGGCCCTTTACCATAATGTACTATTAATGACTGCGAATTCAGCATTCAGTTTCGTGCATTGATAATTTTGGGTGAACAAAATAAAAATCGGTGAAATGATTGCTAAATCTCGAGGTACAGAGTTTAAAAAGCTTGCTGATATTGCGAACATCGTTGTGCATGGTGAATAGAGCCAGTAATGCAATACACGGTTGATACCGATTGGGGACATCATTTAACTGTACACGAACGTTTATTCAGGTCGTTTAATGCTTAGAGGATTAAACAGAAATTGACAGCCCAAGAATTATTGAATTATTAAACCTCATACAGGGAATTGATTGATTTTAATGATAGTATTTAGGTTGGATTTGAAATTTAAAAATTAGGTGTGAAACGAAGTCAAGCCAAATTGTTGTGTGGATGTGATGATGCCTGTACATGTACAAATAACTTCACTCGATTTGTTTGTGTTGCAAATCTGTGAGGCAGTAAAATTTTTGTATCACTACTGTGCTTCAATTGCATCGCAAACTGTGAGCGATACCGGCTATTGCAGACCCTGAACATTAGCATCATAAAGAAGTGGTGCTCCAACCTTTCGTGGTACATTCATGAGTTCTTTCCTATCTCCAGTCCCACTCCCTCCCGACCTTCCTCAGTTGCTAGCCAAATTTGTAAACCAGTCATTGTAATGTTTATCTACCATTAGGACTGAAAATGTATTTCTGAAGGTTATCACTGAATTGTCATATCATATATATCCTACACCCCTAGAACAGATGTGAATTGAGCTTGCAATGGCTGCAAAAGCCATTACAACTGAATTCCCTAGACTGGAAAATAGGGATGGGGAAGGATATGTATGGTCAAATGTTTCTTCAGTTAATATGGGATAACATGTGTCCAGTAGTGATTGGTTATGGTCTTTTCTGAAAGAAACAATTATTTGTACCATGGTTTGACTATATATAGACAACAATGAGTGCTGCCTAACATGCTTGTCACATGAAAGTCTATATTAACTGTTCATTGCCCTTTTTAGAGAATACTAGTAATTCAAAGAAAAAGCAAGAGAATCCAACACACTTTTGTCATGCCCTACCCAAGTTGACCAAGTACGTCTAGTAGAGAAAAAAAATATGCACAAGCTAATTGGTTTCACGTGGGTATACTGTATGATTATAGCTTTACTGAAATCATAAATAGAACTTTACCTCAAGTTCTGGTAAGTTGGGAATTATGTGGTTTGGTAAGTTTCCTTCAAAAGATCATCAGATACAATGTAAGTATGGTCTTTACTTGTCATTGAAATTTTTTTTACAGCAAGTTTGGTTTACACCTGCCATCGGCAAACACAATTCATCTGGATTCTTGGAGAACAGATCGACTGAAAAATGTCAGCAGAAGAGATCCAGATAGAACTACATTTGAATCTCCCTCCTCTTCATCAGCATCAGCAAGACTTGTCAGCACAGTCAATTTCGACATTTCAATTGGTGAGTACATGTTTGACTTGCTAGTAAGTCAGCATATTTATTGATAAGTTCAGTTCAGTTCAGTTTATTTCTTCCTTCTCATAATTACAAAAGATATGTACAATCAAAATAATACAATTTAATAACACATATACAGAACGATATTAAAGAATGTTGTCAGTACTAATAGTACATGAAGGGATGAGAAGGGAGAGGGACCAGAAGTAAGTTGAGAGACTTTTCTAGTCTGGCCCCTAAAAGTACAGAAATATGAAGAGAAGTTACACAAAACTTAGGATTAGGCTTAGAAAAGAGAAAACAAAAATGATAATAATAATAATAATACAAAAAGGAAAGAAAAAAAAGAAGAAAGAAGCTTATGAAGTGTTATCCAAAAACAGAGATTTCAGTTGAATTTTGAAAGTACTTAAACTGGCAGCATTTCTAATGTTATTGCTCAAGGAGTTCCATAGGGAAACTCCTGAGCTTCTTACTTGGGAATGGGCAAGTTGAGTTCTGGTGAGGGGTTGGGATAAACTATCTTTCATCCTAGTAGAATAACAATGAAAGTGGCTATTTGTTTGAAAGAAATGACTGAGGTCGATAGGCAGGGACTGGTGGAAGTGTTTGTACAAAAAATACCAAGCTGATAGTTATAAAGGTCCTTCAGAGTTAACAATCTATGATAATGAAAAAGTGGCTGTGTATGGTCGTAGAATGCAGCATTTGAAATAAGACGAATAGCACGTTTCTGGAGTGCGAATAAATGATCAAGGTAGGAACTCGCTGTAGATCCCCATAAAAGTAAACTATAATTCAAATGTGGGAGTATTAAAGCATTATAAATAATTTTTAGTGTCTTACTGGGTACATAGTGTCTTACTTTACTGATTACTCCAATTATCTTAGATACCTTTTTGCTAACTTCCCGTATGTGATCTCGCCAAGTTAATTGATTGTCTATTGTAACCCCAAGAAAATTTGTACTGTTTACACTGTGTATATTAACATCATTGTATGATAGGGTATAACATTGAGTAGGGCCTCTTATATTACTAAAAACTATAAGCTTAGTCTTTCCAACATTTAATGATAGCTTATTTGCAGCGAGCCAATGGCAAACATTTTGAAATTCATTGGCGACAATTTTAAGAGCAGTGTGCACATTCTTATGATGAGTGTAAACAGTCGTGTCATCAGCAAAGAGGATTAAACTGGAGTTCAGATGATGCCTTACATAAATCATTGATATAGATTAAAAATAAAAGTGGGCCTAGAATAGAACCTTGAGGTACCCCTATATTAGTCACCTTTAGAGAAGAATTGTTAAACTTGAATGGAAACATAATTTTTACGATCCTTGAGATAACTTTTCAACCAACTTAGGGCTATACCACGTATACCATTATGATGTAATTTATAAAGTAATATGCCATGATCTATTGTATCGAACGCTTTAGATAGATCTATAAATAAAGCTACTGTTTTAAGTTTACTATCCAAATTATTTGCTACATCATCCACAAATTTAAGTGAAGGCATATAAGTTGAGTGATTTTTTCGAAAACCATACTGCCCACTAAAAATAATATTATACTTATCAAGAAAATTCCAGAGTCTATTATACACCAGTCTTTCAAAGAGTTTTGATAGTGCAGGTAAAATTGACACGGGACGATAATTTGAAAGACAGCTAGCATCTCCAGACTTATAAATGGGAACGATTTTGGCAATTTTAAGATCATCTGGAAAAATTCCTGTGGTAAAAGATAAGTTAATTGTGTATGAAAGAGGTGCTACAATATCACCGCAGACAAGTTTCAGTGTTTCACTAGAAATGTTATCATAACCAGGAGACTTGTGACTTGACAGTTTGCAAATTGCAAGGAGAACTTCTTCATGCGTTACGGGATTAAAAGCAAAGGTATTTTGGTATATGACTCGTAAGATAAGCAGAGAAAGGTTTATTTGTTGGCTGTATTTTGCTCGGCTAGGTCAGTTGCAATAGTTTGAGAAGTAACTATTAAATGTTCAGCAATGTCTGAGGCATTACTTGTAACACCACCGTCAATCGAAAAATAGCTTTGAGTTGGATTCCCTACACTTTTAGTTATATTTGCCTAATACCACTCCAGATTCTTCTACTATTCCTAAGGTTCTTAATCAAAGTAATCCACGTAATACATTGATTTGGCATACCTAATAATTTTTGTCAGGGTGTTTCTGAAATTTTCGATAGGCAGTTGAATTTTCTTCTGTGGGGTTAGATCTATACTTGTAAAAAAATTTGCTCTTCGTAGATATCGACTTTAAAATACCATTAGTAATCCAGGGAGACTTACGTAGGTATTTTGTTTTAGTAACCTTTCGGACAGGACAATTTCTATTGAAGGATTCCATCAAGCAAGAGTGAAAAGTAGTGAAAGCAGAGTTTGGGTCACGTTCAGAATAAACCTCAGCCCAGTCATAAGATGCAATTTCATTCTTAAACTTTAACAAATTGGGAGTTTTAGTATCATTTTTAAATATATCATAATCTGCACCTGTCTGGACTGCAACACTGGTTTCACCACAGTAAACACAAATAGGATAATGATCAGATATATCTGTCTCAAAAATCGAAGATTTCAGTTTCAAATTATGATGATTTGTAAATACATTGTCAATAAGTGTTGCCGTTGAATCTGTAACTCTAGTAGGATATGTAATCGTGGGATAAAAACAGTGAGAAGACAGTAAATTCTCAAAATTGTCCTTAAAACTACTAGAAACATGACTGAGTAAGTAGATATTAAAGTCACCAGCAAGAAACCCCCATTTTCCCTCCCTGGTAATACGATCTAGAATAACCTGTAGCTCATCATTAAAATCGCCAACGTTACCATCAGGAGGGCGGTAAATAACACCAACGATGGTATTTTTTTCGTAGGCATGTTTCACTTCAATGAAAAGAGACTCACAATGTTGGGTATTTTCAAAATCATTTCTGACAGAATAGTTCATCCCGTCCTTCAAATATAACCCGACCCCTCCACCTCTTCGAGAATCTCTGCCTTTGCAAACAAAATTGTAACCCGGAATATTATACAACGACTTTATTTCATTATCAGATACCCAAGTTTCGGAAACAGCAATTATAGAAAAGGAATAATTTATGCCAGTGAGAAAATTGTACATAGTGTCATAGTTTTTAGGTAAACTTCTTGCATTAATATGCAACAACGAAAAACCCTTCCCTTCATTTCCTATGAAATTACAGAATGTTTCACTATTAACATAAGCACATGAAGCTTCAGGTAAGTAACTGCTTTTGCTATTTTCATTACAACTAGATAACATCGTCAACTTTTGAAAACGACAAAAGAAAAAGGAAAATTACCTTGACATGAGCTAAGGTTGCAGCATATGGAGGTAATAACAAATAAATATATGTAATAATTTCCAAGCAAATGGGGACATACATACAATAGTTTGTGATTACAAGTTACGAAGATCATTTGGTCCGGATATTCTTCTCTTAGATTCCGTGCCATCAGTTGCCCTCATGAGACCGTATATGGTTCCATCCATGGACCAAGCAGTGCAAATTTTGGGGTGGTTATTCACCTGCTTTGGAAGAGCAAGGTTACTAGCAGTAAGGTCTTCGTGGATTACAATACCTGTTGACTTTAATTTTCGGCGAGATTTCATAACAATGGAGCGAGTGTTATAGTTTGTAAATTTAATGATAATAGCACGATTTCCCGCTTTGTTCGGTTTGCCAATACGATGAGTCCGGTCAATGTCACTCTTGGTAATTGAAACCCCGAGTTTTTCCTCAGCTAACTTTTGAATGATTGTGTCAGTACATTCTTGGGGTGACTCAGAGATACCGGTAATGCGAAGACAGTTTCGACGCGAATATTGTTCCAGGCTATTAAGCTTTGTATTGGCCTCGGCGATCTTCGTTTGGAGATCAGCATTAACTTCCTGGAATTTCTTCACTTCTCGAGCGCTGTCATCTAGATCGCATTCCAGTTGATGTATTCTCCCTTCCATGACTTTGAGTATACGAGTCAACTTGTCCAAGCTCGACCTAACTCCTTCTGCTACAGCTGACGAAATTAATTCCCTTAGCTTAGGACTGGACAAAAGCGATTCAAAGATCGAGGCTGTGAGTTGTTCGATTTCCTTTTTGTTCCGTGTTGACATTATTAACTCGAACCACAAAAAGTCAAGAGTGACGAAAAATTGAGCGTTAGCTGGTGATCGGTCGAGTTAAGTAAATCCTATTGTGCACAGGATGGGAGAAAAGATTTTGTATGAAGGTCGAAAAATAGCAACGACGAGGTCCCATCTACTCGAGAACCATCTGTTGACTTAAGTACAGGCAGCTAGGCTAATGCATTTGCAATGGAAACATCTATAGGCTGCACCTCAAGAGAAGGTTACATGCTACTGATTGCCAAACATCACAGGAACGGAAACAGACGGACTTGAATGATCAAAAGATGTCACAGCAAGATTGATCTGGTGTTGTTCTTCCGATTATCCTGAAAGAATTCTTTCATGTATGATAAATTTCCCTGTATAAGGGAGAAATTCAGGAGCTCTCCTCCTGAAGTACGGGGTCGCCGGGGGCTTCTTACAACATGTGCAGTGCATTGCTACCCTGATTTCAGTGGCTTTATAAGATGTACAACGAACTGAGACAAATTAGTTGAAAAATTGAAAAAAAAGTAACATGGTACATGTAACTCAGTATTAATATCTAGCATTAAACAATATAGTTCCATACCAAACATTAATAACGATAACATTAGCCATTTACAAGGTTCTATTTAATTTTATACACCCTCTGCTGTCCTCTGATAATCTTAATAAATGATGCTATGTATTTAGGATTACCTTGGGCTATGTGGCGCTTACAGAGTTTTGTTCATGAATTCTGCTTAACTACTTGTCTTCAGTAAGGCACATGATTTAAAGAGGGATTTCCAACACTCCAAGTATGATTTTTACTTGGTGGTAAACCCCGCCCATAATTATCTTTACTGCTTCTCCTTGTGCAGACACCAACATAGTTCCACTCAAGGCCATATCCTGGTGAGCATAACAGACCCCATGTGTAATCAAAACATTCTCTGTGCGTGCTGTGTAACATGAGCTGCTCTGCATCTTTTGAAGTTTGTAACTCTCAGATGTCAATCAAAAATTAGTCACCAACTGAGACTTTAGCTTACCCCCAACTAAAAGTCATACTTGGGGTGATGCATATCTGTCTTTAATGTAA